>VHZZ01003814.1:28837-52215 GCA_009801015.1 Silene noctiflora
CTAGACTCCTCTTTAATAATATTTGTTAAATCATATTTACTCGCATTTTCTTGCTTTTATTCTCTTGATTGTTTTTATTTACTTTGCGTTTCTCAATCAAAAACCAAAAATAACCCAATCCCGATAAATTCATAACAACTTATAGAACTACCGTTTCTCTATGGATTCGACCCCTACGTACTACATTTATTTGTGCCACGTCTAGGAAAATTTATCTTTGATTAGGTGTGCGACCGACCTATCATATAAATAGAGGCCTTCGCCTCACATATTTTTCACGCGAGTGTCCGTCCCTTCTCTTCTCTCTTTGCATTCTAAGACTAAGTGCTTTTTCATTGACGCCTACGTGCTTGATCTATTCTACCACGTAAGCCTAGATCATTCTAGGTACCATTCTCGTTTGCATAGACTGACCAACTTGACCACTACCCTTAATCAATATTTATCAACTTGTTTTCTGAAATCCTCTTTCGAGGGCATCTTCGTTTTACATCGAATCGAGCAATAACTAAAAGTCGAATTAGTCAATATCGTTTCGTAAACATGTAAGTCTGAGGGTGTAAAATCCCAATTTGTATTTTATTTTCTGCATTTATAATTATGTAAGCGTCTATATCGTAAACACGTTCAAAATCGCTTTCAAAATCATAGTTTTAAACCTTTTTTGACGAGTCACCAGGGAAAGGTTGTCGAGAAGAATCGCATCAGCATACGTGCCTTCTGGAATAGTCACAGAATCTGTTGAGCCTTTCCAGAGGCACCTTGTCTGCTGTTCTTCTTCTTTATGTTCTTCTTCCTCGAGTACGAGCTCTTTCGTCCTTCTCCTTTTCTCCGTTCTTCATTTTTTCTTCTTTCTTTTGTAATTTCCAATTTACTAATTTATTTTATTTAATCCATTTCGACTTAAATCCCTTATAATTTGATATCTGTGGGTTTTTGTCATTTTTTCAAACCCGGATTTCAATGGTTCGATTTTTTCCATATCAAATCATTAGAAATCAACCTTTGTATATGTTTTTCGCCTTGTGACAGTCTCTTATATATATAATCTGCATAAACCACTTCAATTTCGAGTTTAACATCAATAAATACGTCTAAATCAACTAAAGAACAATAACAACCCGCGGGTCTGACTTTCACTAGTCAGAATCCAACTCGAGAACAGTCGCATAGGGTGATGCGCCTCTTCCAGAGGAGGCACCATGTGTTGCACCTGTTCTGGGTTGGCTTCTGTCTCTGAACTCGTCTCGTTTCGACGTAGCTTTTCTAAATAGTTTATAATTGACTATTATCTGTATTACCACTTTATTGTTCGACATGTTTAATCTTTTATTTTATTTCCTTTGTTTTATTTTATGTCCTAAAATCCTTTCGACGTGTCTGTGGCATAAATTCATTGTTCATCTTTTGTAATTTATTTTCTTTCATTCGTTTATTCCTTTTCACATACTGCCCTAGGCTAAGTCGTTGGGTGATTCATGAGTGGATGATTATTGTACTGCCCCAGGCTCAGTCGCTGGGTGATTCGTGAGTGATTGATTGAGTGGCCTCATGCTCATGACCTGGAGGAATTCTGAGGATTGGCTCAATGGTTGAGCATTGGCATTGACATTGGTTGTGCATTATTGAATGTGTATCTACTGTTTATTTTATCTTACTCAACTTCTTTTTGGTTGACAGTGTATTCATGAACACCTGCGATGAACCATTATTGGGGAGCAGATTGATGGCAGGTCGAGATAGCTGACTTGGGAGCTCATGGAGAAGCGAGAGGATGATTGGATGAGTCTACCTAGTTGTGTAGCTCACATAGTTGACGATCCTTATTTATTTCATATACTTAATTTAATTTCCGCTGCAATAATGTAATCTTAATAACTCATTTTCAGTTTGCTATGTTGTAACGAGATCATTTGACGTTAATTTCAATAAAGTACTTTGGATTACTATACTTTGTTATACACTGCCTCAGTATTCTGAGATGGTAACAGTCTTATTTATTGGGAATGTCTTGCTAAAGGCATATAAATAAATGGGGGTGTTACACTTTAAGTCGCCATGACTCAATATCATGCTATAATGCAAATTTGACCTCAATATGAGACTCACAACAATCCTTAATATCATGATAAGATGCAATATTACCTTAAACATGAAAACAATGACAAATGACACACAATTAAGCATCCTTATTACCGAAACCGAGTAAGAAAATTCTACCTTTTAGCATACTGCATAAGCAATCCGAGACAAGCAAGATCCCGTCTCATAAAACCGTCTTATCCTTCATGTATCACATAATAACCATCACAATATATCCTACACTATTATAATATCACTTTAAGTTGCCATGACTCAATATCATGCTATAATGCAAATTTGACCTCAATATGAGACTCACAACAATCCTTAATATCATGATAAGATGAAATATTACCTTAAACATGAAAACAATGACAAATGACACACAAATAAGCATCCATATTACCGAAATCGAGTAGGAAAATTCTATCTTTTAGCATACTATATGAGCAATCTGAGACAAGCAAGATCCCGTCTCATAAAACCGTCTTATCCTTCATGTATCACATAATAACCATCACAATATATCCTACATTGTTATAAAATATAAAACCCCTTAATAATACCCATTAATTACCCATATTACTCATAATAACTACTCTCTCCTATTCTAAATAAACTTTCATATTCCCTTTATGCACAAAATTTAAGGAAACACACTACCATATCATACAATTAAATTTGGAGCACACAAACACACTACCCCCACCATACAATTAAATTTGGACCACACAAACACACTACCCCATCGTACAATTAAATTTGGACTACACAAACACCTACCAAAAATAAAAATAGAGAAGTTATTGCGAATAGACGAAAAAGGAAATAGGGAAGTTTATTTAGAATATGAGGGAGTACTAATTAATTACCCCTTCAAAAAACCCCCAAAAGTTAGTGTTTATAAAAGAAATAAAAAAGGGTAGATCTTACTCACAAGATGAAAGAAAGAAGGAGAAAAGTGTATAATCTTTTAATCCAAGCTTGAATCTCATGGAGAAGTGTTTAGGAGGGTTTTAAAGAGAAGGGAGAAGGTTTGGAGGTTGAGAGGGAAAGAATAAAATGATTTAGGGTTAGGTGAAAAATAGATCCCGTCATAGGTTATATCGCCCTCTGACAAGCTGCACTCGGACGAGTGCTGAGTCCACTTGGCTGAGTGTCACTCACTCGGTCGGGTACGACCCATACTCGGCCGAGTGCCACCTACTCGGTCCACTGCACTCTCAATCGATTTAGTATAAGTCACACTTGGTCCACTGCACGGCCCTACCTTACTCATAAGTAACCTCTCGTCAAGCCTAAGGGTCCTCTCACTCATCCCGTGGTTCCTTTATAAATCTCAAAAGATCCGGGTATTACACTATATCCCCACAAATTAAAACAAAAGAAATGGAGATATGTATTTGTCAAAATTACGAATTGCACAAAGAAGTACCAACTTCTCTTCTTCATTTATTTCACAAATCATTACTAGTGACCCGATGCGAGCATAACTTGAAACCGAAGGGGTCCAATTTTGACCGGTGCGGGTGTCATTCGTCCCCACTTCTCTTCTTACCCTCAATTCTTTTGATTATAATTTGAATTGAACTAGATTTGTGCTCAGCTTTGAGTCGACGGTAGCGGTGATGTGCGATGTGAACTGGTGGATGGTGAAGGACATGGTGGTCTGAGTAAAAACGAGTTTGGTATTCTGAACCCAAGTTTCATTCTGAGCTCGAGCAAGTGCACCCGATCAGGGAGTTCGAAAGGGTGGTTCGTCGACGGGGGCAAGGATGGGGCTTCGCAGGGCTGGTGGCGGTGCCGACGGGGAAGAAAAAGGATCATGTAGTGTTGGCTATGAGGAATTGGGTGTTAATGGGTCAAGGGTGTTGGAAAATGGTGGGTGGACTAATTAATAAGGGCAAAATAGTCTTTTTAAATTTTTTTTTTTTGAGATTTGGTATTAAGTTTGTGAGAAAATAGGATTATAAGTATACGATTTAAAAAAAAGTTATCTAAGGTATAAGTTTTGAAAAATTGAGTTATTCTAGGTATAAGTTATCAATTTACCAATTATTAAATGATAATTAGTGACAAAAATATTGACGATTAAGAACGAAAAAAATTTAAACCGCCAAAACTTTGTGCTCGGGTGTCGGTTGCCAGTTATTGTTTTTTTTTTTTTTTTAAATCGCTTAACTCGACAAGAAAAACGCTATAGATTTTCTTTTGGGACATGGTCTGTAATACTTATGATTTTCTAAGGGTTCACTCGGCTGAGTACACGGAGTACTCGACCGAGTGGAGCTCACTCGGCTGAGTAGAGGACCGAGTGATATCTGGAAATGTGGCACTTGATTCTGATTCGAGTCACTCGATTGAGTGGCTGGTGCACTGGACCAAGTGGACTCCGCTCGACCGAGTGCCACCTAGCACTCGACCGAGTGCTATCACTGCCCTAGTTTTACGCGTGAAAGCATATGGACCTTAGCTCTTTTGACCCTTTCTTTTTCAGTTTTGACGTCATATTCCACTCACTACCTTATCCTCAAACTCTCCAAAAATCCCCCAAATATTCCCTTCACCTTATCCTTTTGGATTCTCACCATACTTTGAAGATTTGATCCTCAAATCAAATCTTGTCCTTGTTCATTTATTGTCATTTGTAAGTATAATCTCTTTCTCTTTTTCCTCTGATCTTAATTAGTAAACCCTAGTTCTTTAATAGGTTGTCTTATAAGATTTAATTAGGGTTTGGACTAATTAAAAAAGGGTTAATTAGAGGGTTAATTAGTATTATTGTTGTTGTAGTATTATGTTGTGATATTTAGTCATAATTTGTGTAGGAGGAGACTTCATTGAGGAGCCCTTCTAGCTTGGTTGGTTGATTTGTGAAGATTAGCAAGAGGTAGGGTTCTCCCTACTTATCTTTGATAATATGAGTGTTTGTTGTTGTATTAGTTACCATGAATTGCATAATCCATGTAGTAATTGCATGATAACATGAGAAAATGGAAATTAGGGTTTCACGGCATATTAATGTGGGATGTTTATTTATGTATTGTGGTTGGGTAAGTGGATTTGGCATCATAACATCACTTTGTTGCATTAGGATATGAATTTTTAAGGTTGGATAATCATGTAGTTGGTTCATTTATAAGCATGTGGAATCTTGTCTTAAGATGGTTTAATATTGTGTGACAAGTCTTATTTGGCATGTTTGCATAGTTGGTTCATTGTGGTTGTTGGAGGTGATGGATGAAGTTTGTTAGGTTGTTGTGTGGTTGTTGAGGAGACGTAAGACGGTTGGGAGATCGTCTTACGCTTGGGTCGCCTCTTCGAGCTTCCCACTTCAAGAAGGACGTGCACGTTAATGATTCGAGCATGGAGGGACTCGTGTGGTTGAGGCACGACGTCTGGCATGGATCCGGTTAGCTCCCGGGCCCGGTACCACGGGCGTGTCCCACGTACGTTTGTTACGGGCTGCGGTCCGACGGTTTGGTGGCGGTGTTGCGATGCCATCACCGGGTTTGATATGGGTGAGTGTGGAGTTGAAGACTATGTATTGTTGCATTATCATTTCTTTACTTCATCATTCATTCATTGCACATTGCACATGTCACTAATAAGCATTTTTATTATTAGAGCTAACCAAAGCGTTTTCAAATATCTATGGTGAACCATATGATGATTTCCGCTCATATGGGGAACAATGGTTTGACAGGTTATATTTGCATTCATCTTCGGAGGCTTGGGGAGCGGTCTTCGTATTAGCAGCCGCCACTTTCTTGTTGTTTAGTTTTTAACATTCATTAGACTTCATTCTATCTTCGATTGGGTTGTACTATTGAGATCATAAATTGGATCCCTTAACTTGTAACTTAATTATCATAACTACAACTTATCTATGCTAAACCGCTTTAATTCGTTTGTTCGCACTACAAATCTTGAGAAACCAAGCCATGTAACATCCTCATGGGTTGAGGTAGCGTTGAGGAAGGTCCCTCGACTTATGGGGGTGTTACATGGTCCGTCCATTCGTGTAAAAAATACGAACAAACCTCGGTCAGTTCATGTGGTTTACACGAACCACATGGCTGATGCGCGTAAACTGCATGATTAAGTAATTTTTTTTTAAAAAAATATCGTCGAAAAAAGACACTAGAGCACGAAATTATGGCCGAATAATTTATTTATTTTGTTCTTAATCACCAAAACACAAAGTAAAAAGGAATGGCGAAACGAAAAGTTTTATGAAAAAAATAGAGGTCCAATGAGTAAAGTTAAGGACGTGATATAGAAACTCACTATTAACATGAGGGCGGTAATTCAAACCGGCTTACTAAGGCCCTGTTCTTTTTGACTTTACAAATTCAGTTAATTGAATTTAGATTTTACAAATTCAGACCCTCTAAGTTCAAATCCTATATATTTGGTTTAGAAAAATTAGTTCGATTATAAGTTCAATCTTATAAATTCGATTTAAATTCTATGGATTCAGTTAAGAAAAATTCAAATACTATAGTTCGGTTCATGAAAGTTTAGGAGATCATCTTGCTTGACGGACACTATCCGTCACAAGTTGAAGACGGATAGTGCCCTCTCAAAATAAGACAAGTGGGACGACAAGTGAGGGAGAAATAAAGCAGTTTTGGATAGTGCCACTTGCATATTGTGATAGGGACACTATCCATTTTCAACTTGTGACGCATAATGCGCTTTTTCAATGAGAATATGTCAAGTCTAGTGAAATTATAAGTGAAGAAAAAAAAAGACCATGTCTAACAACCAAAGAAGACAAAACCAATGAAAATCTGAGTCCCCAACTAAAGACACACCTGATTCCGAAACCCCAAGACAGAGAAAAAAAGATGCGGAGTTCCCGAGTAACAGCAGCAGGAAGAGCAGTACCAACCCGACTAAAACACCTAGCCATCCTCCTTTCAACAATCTTAACAACCTCCCTATTCTACTTCCTCCTCCACCACCACCTCCTCATCTCTCCACTTCCCCTCCTTACCAAACCCGACCACCAACGCATCTCCACCTTCCCACCCCCCCCCCACTAATCTCTCCCACCTCTTTTTCACCGTCGCCTCCTCCCTCTCCTCCTTACCCCGCCGCGCCCCTTACTTCTCCCTCTGGTACTCCCCACTCATTCGCATCCTCTTCTTCCTCGACCACCGCCCTCCACCGAACCAATTGCCCTTCCGAACCCTCCCTTTCGCCGTCTCCGCCGACACTTCCCGATTTCCGTACTCCTTTCATCGAGGCAGCCGCTCCGCCCTCCGCGTTGCCCGCCTTGTTAAGGAGTCTGTTGACTTGGACCCTCCTGGGGTTCGCTGGTTTGTGTTCGGGGATGATGATACTGTGTTTTTTCCAGAGAATGTGGTTGCTGTGCTGGGGAAGTATGATTATCGGAAGTGGTATTATGTTGGGAGTAATTCTGAGAGTCTTGAGCAGAGTCTGAACATGGGGTTTAATATGGCTTATGGTGGTGGTGGCTTTGCATTGAGTGCACCTTTGGCGAAAGCCTTGGCTAGAATGCTTGATTCGTGTTTGATGAGGTACCCGCATTTGTATGGCAGTGATGCTAGGATTTCTGCCTGTCTTTCTGAGCTTGGGGTTCAATTAACCCGGGAACCTGGCTTTCATCAGGTTCCTACTTTTCACTCTCTTTTTGACATACACGCTACTTCATTTTTATTATCAGTCATTTTGTCAAAGGTTTTTAGATTTGATATCATCATTTCTGTTGTGGTTGCTGCTCGAGCTTCTGTTTAGCTAGACTATGTCTCGTCCTGTGCATAATCCCGTCAAATGCTCCACAAATGTAGTACTATACAATTTATTGCACACAATTCGGCATGTCCCTTCATATGGAATGAGTGTTAACCGTAAATCAGTATCACATTTGATGAACATGACACTGAAGTGTTTGCCATGACATATCATCGTCAATTGGCCTCTTGAATTTGTCTATTGCTAAATTATATCTTACCTCAAAAACTAAGCACGTAATTGCATTTAGAATCAACTCCTACCAGCATTCCTTGCTAAAAAGAAGTCAGACTTGCATCACGCATCACCTCCACAGATGTCACAAGGTTGAGGTCATGTCTTTGCCTCACTCTTTGCGCCTTGTTGTTACGGGTCCTTGTTTCCTGGATGTACTTTGCACCTTTAAATCTAAGGATGCAATTGTGTCGTGCCCCTGCTAAAACGTTAAACCTTTGCGAATAGTGATCTTGATGAAAAGTCTAGTTGTCCGTTGAGGTCACTATCAATTACTAGTTTCTCAACGGCAAAAAATCTTTCACCACTTCCCCTAGTCTTGCCATTTGTTTATCCAACGCGTGGTCTTAGTTTAACAGGTGAGCCTAGACACTTGCTAAAACGCTAGTGCATGAGGTGCACCTAGGAGGCACCTCATATGCACGTCATATTTGAGCTTGTGCCGATCCCCAGTCCTTTATTGAGAACCTGAGACCAAAAGAGGTCAGCTAGTTTTAGTTAGGATTAGATAGGTTAATTTTCGTTAAGATTTTGGGTTAAATCATTCGAAGTTGAATGAACCCTAAAGTAACAATAATTTATAATGTAAAGGTAATTAGTAGATTAGAACATCCTGGTGTATCACTTCCTGTCTAAAATAGGAACTTTTAACTTACAAACTGCAATGCAGTTCATATTTTTTCTTTAAATGACTCCTAAATGAAGCTCGAGCTTTCGCTCGATGCGGTTCATATTTATTTTTTATATGATTCCTAAATGAAGGCTGAGCTTGGGCTCGGCTCGTGATACACCATGTTGTTGATTACAAGAGACCGTCAAATTCTATTTGAAGAACTCATTGAGCTTTTACTTTTTCTTGAGCTTGAGGTATATCATCCAGGCTTATCTCGAGCTTAGGTTGATCATGCCCCTATTTTAAAGATTAAGACCTAAAGTATTAGCTATAAATATCGTGCCTTTTTCTCACGGTTTATCATTTCTGCTCTTGTGTTGACTTCTGACTTCTGTATCTGAGTTTCATATATTATTATCCTTTTCAACTGAAATTTCACGATTTTATCAAGCCAGAGTCATGTAGATGATATAATTGATTGAAGGAACTCTAATTTATCTTATCAGTTTGATGTTAGGGGAGATTTGTTCGGGATGCTTACAACTCATCCCTTGTCACCACTACTGTCGCTCCACCACCTAGAGATTGTAGAACCTATTTTTCCGCACATGAACCAGACACAGGGATTGAAGCACCTTTTTAAGGCATACCGTGCTGACGCTGGCAGGATTTTGCAACAAACTGTCTGCTATGACCATTCAAGTAATGTCACAGTTTCTGTTTCCTGGGGATATGCTGTTCAAGTATTTGATGGCAACCAACTCTTACCTGATATTTTGTCATCACAAAGAACATTTACACCATGGAGGAGACGTGGTATCAATATCGCTGGGCAGTACTCTCTTGACACAAGGGACTATCCTCGAGATCATTGCAAAAGACCTATTGTTTTCTTCTTCGAAGATGTTGCTTCAGGTACAGGAAGAGTCTGGACCAAATATTCTCGGCATACAGATCGGAAATGTCCTCGAAGTGATTCTATAAAGAATTTGAAAGATATCAAGGTGTTTGTCAAAAAGCTACAGCACAATTTTGAACAGGTATGTACCTATTTTTTGTTCACGAGGCAATTTGGCAAACATTTCTGTTTTTGAGGTTCACTTGGTTGATGATGTGATTCGTACATCTACTGTGTTATTTTCTTCTTATTTTTTCTAACATCTTTCTTGCTTGTTTACTTTGTCAGATTATAACTCCCCGTCGTCAGTGCTGTGACATCTTACGTCCTTTTGGTAAATCAATGGTCATTGACATTAGACATTGTGGGTTTGATGAATTGATCGCCATGGATCCGTAGCCCTCGGATTTGATGTATATCAGTTCTTGATATTATGAATGCGTTTGTCGATGCTTTGTAAGAGACAAGCGCCCTTGTCAAGGTAATTTTCGCATGAATTGCTTACCCTACTTTATGCTTACCCTAATAACTGGGACTTGGATTAGTCATGATCGTGCCTTTTTTCTATTTAAGCTTCTTTCAAAAATATGCAACAATACTACCTTATTTTAAAAATGACGAACTGACAAGTGGGGATTGGGTAAGTTTTCTTAGAGATGCTTGATAAGGTGATTTTAGTCTTCTTATTTTATTATCTTGCATCTATAGTCTCACTACCTTTCATAGTCTCATTAGGTTAATATGTCTGTTTTTAATTTGATGGGGTGTTTGGCCTTAGAAGGAAGATGGCTAAATAACTTTAGATGCAAACTATAAGGTCACAGGCCGGTTTCTTGATATCAGAAGTTGGTCCTGCATTGATTTTGGGAGGCTAAGGTGCTTCGTAACGTGCTACCATTTTCTTTACTGCAGTTAACTAACAGTTGGCCGGAATTACCCGCCATTTGTTATAAAAGTTGTGAGTAAACAGCATTATTTTGCTCAGCTAATTGTTACCCAGTAGCTATAGCTATGTGAAAATCAATTGCTAAAATATTTCATTTTGCTCTCCAAAATGCTGGAACATACCAAATTATCTTGGTTTAAACTTTAAGGGTTTGTTGGATTGGGGGATTTGGAGGGAAAGGGAAGGAAGAGATTTGGTGGGACGAGAATCCCTGTTTTTTGGTTAAAATGGAGGTAGAGGGATTTGGAGGGGAGTAAATTGGATCCTCCCAAGACAATTTATTTCCCCTTCTACAAAGGTTCCACTTAATTAGCCAAAAAAAAACCCTTGTTGTGCCATTGTGTCCCAACTGTCTTGGGAGGTCAATACATAGGCAGCCATATGTAGAGCTTCGAGTCCTTTGACTAACTTCGATAGACCACCAGTAATGCATTTCTGAAAAGTGGTTCATAGTTGATGAGAAGATATTCACTTTATTCTCTTTGCTTTTTATCATTCCCAAAACTCTGAATTACCTTTATTTTGATCTTGTTATTTTTCTGTATAGTTTATACCTTGCTCAATTTATGTAATTATTTATTATCCATCTATTATTTTTTCCAGCTTTCCTATTTGAAAAAGAAATTATAATTTTTGGGACTATTTATCGTGTTTTCCTTTCATTTTATTCCAACCTTTTAATTTATTTTTTTCATTGTGTTACCTTGAGGTTTCACATGATGATTCCATATTTCCATGTTAGCTGACCTCGAATCAATTTAGTAAACATGCTTTTTTTGTTATTGTTGTTTGTTTCAAATGATGTTTAACATTAGGTCGACGTGAATTGTTTACATATATAGGAAAATTTCAGTGGGTGTGATCTTCTTTCTTGCTGATCTATGTCAAGTTTCCCTGTCCCATTTTAATGGTTCCTTGTTTTTAGTGGTCAAATTTGTAGATTGATTAATTAGGTCTAGCTCAGAGAGGAGATAGACTAGGGTGAGGTATCTGCTACTCGTTCTTCTAACTAAAAGTGGCAATGGCGGAATGTGATGGTTCACAAAGAACCTGGGCCGTGACATGGAGCAAGGGGGTGCTAGGAAGGGCTATTGCTCCTTTAAGCAATGAAAAGATTAATGTTCTAGTTAAAGGTTTCTATTTTTTTTTTCTGAAGTTGCTCAATCTGGCTCCACAAGTGCATAGCAGACCACATCGTTATGTCATGAATTTGAAGCTACTGTGTTGAGTAATATGTTCTCCTTATAGTGCAGGTTTGCAATTCACATTCGCGCTGAGCTTGAGATCTCATCCATTAACAAGAGCAAAGGTGGTGCAATAGCCCTTCACCTTCAAACGCACTGCATGTTAGTTATCTCATCTAAAGCTTCCATTGTTATTGAAAAATTGTTCACCATGGACTTCCCTTCTGTTGGACTCGTACAAGTTATTTACTTCTACGCTTTCAAACTCTGTTCACTGATAAAGCTCCACCTATGCGTTGGTTGTCGCTTGTGCGAAAACTTGCTTACTTTGTGATTTTGACGTTTCTTGTTAGTTGCTACCTGTTGCTGCACTCGTTTCCAACTAGTTCCACTTCCATGGTTCATTGATGTGTGTACTAGTGTTATACCCTTGCAAATTTGCAGGGGCTGTTTTAAAACTTCTAATTAATAGAGTACCTTTGCACGGGGTGTTTAAAACCTCTAATTATTGGAGTACCCATTTTTGCTGCCTCTAAACTGAATCCAACTTTCGCTGGTTATAATGATGATGTATAGTAGAAGGAATGTGTTCTATTAAAGAATAGGTGTTGTGAAATTTTTTAAGGTGTAAATCATTTTTTTAATCTACGGTGCGGTAAAAAACCAAAGTTAAAGAGCAAGTTGGATATGTGGATATGTGTGTGTTAATTTTGAATTGTTTTTTTGAGTTATAGACAGTTATACTTATAATAGTGGATTAGTGGGTAATTTATTATATGTACTTTATTTTCTAAGAAGTGTTGCGGTGATGACACATCGCCCTTTATTGTCGAGGATTAACCACAATCCTCCATTGGTTGTCGCTTGAGTAAATAATAAAGGGTTGCCTGGTTGATTGTAGTTATTTTTTGTGTATTAACTTCAAATATGAGCCCAAGACCCAATTCTTTGTTCTGGACATGTTGGATAAAGTAAAACGATTTACTAAATTGACTGCATTTCTTTGTAATGTGAAGTGACAATCATTCAATGTAATTTTGGACGAAATTTTCTAGTGTTGGTAATTTGGGATTTCCCCCTTGTGTTTTTTATTCATGGCATGGTTGCTTACAATCATCTCTGCTTGCTTTGTCAATTATGAAAATCTCTGGATATGTTGAATAAAGCAAACCGATTTACTAAATTGACTGCATTTCTTTGTAATGTGAAGTGACAATCATTCGATGTAATTCTGGACGAAAATTTCTATATTGGTAATTTGGGATCGATTTCCCCTTTGTGTTATTTATTTACGGGCACAGTTGATTACATATCTCTGCTTACTTTGTCATTTACGAGATGTTAACGTTTTTGTTGTACAACATCCATGAAGTGTTAAATGGCATCTTTCTAATGTCTAGTTTGGATACAATTTTGGTAATGAAGGAGGGGAACGGGTTAAAGAGAACAATAAGGGAGGGAAGGAAAGGGAAGAAACAATGAAGTAGGTATGTTTGGATTCGATTTCCCTCAAAAGGAAGGAAAATGTAACTCTCCAAATCCCTATTCCTTCGTTTCTCTCCTGTGTTTCCTAATCCTAACAAAACAAGACATTTTATATCTTGTCATTCACCTTCCCTCCCTCCCTTTCTCTCTAAACCAGTACATTCGAACGAGGGCTAAGCGTTTGGTAAACATGCATGGTATGCTATCGCAAGTAAGGGTGCCACCCTAGTCATTTCTCTATCGCAAGCTACAAGGCTGTTATTAACAAGAATAGTAAAAGGTTCCTAACGGTGAATTGAGCGGTTGTACGTGCTGCATAGTTTTACAAATATGCTTCGATTAAATTCTCAAATAAGATGGTTGTATGATAAAACTAGATATTGCAGTGCTAAAAGCGAAGGCAAACAATGTAACACGGGTCCCCTTTGCTTCTCCTGCATGGGAATATGGGATAGTTTGACACTTGAATAGTCATCAAATAGACTAATTTAATCCTTCATCTTCTCCAAATACATTATCATCGTCATTAAAAATACGCACCAAAAGAGTGAAATTGAGATTTTTTTTTTTTTTTTTTTTTTTTGACAACTGTAAAGGAGTAGCCTACACGTGTCTCGCTTCTTGAGCAAGATCATGTGCAAACCTAYTGTCAGACCTCTTAATAAACGAAAAACTCAAGCAGTGAAAGAATAGRTAAAGGTTTCRCRTRTCATCTAAAATGCCTTTGACTTGATGATGCTCCATTGCCGATCCGCAGAGTTGTTGAAGAACCTGCAAACAATCCGAGAAGATTGCTACGTGCCAGACCTTATTATTGTGTGCCCATTTCAGTGCGTTCTTGATCCCAATCGCCTCTACCTAAAGTGAGCTTTCAGCTTGAATTTTAGATTTATGTATCGCAATGATATTACCATTATAATCTCGAGCCACCCATCCGATAGCAGAATCCTGAATATTTTTCCATGYTGCGTCCACTTGAATGTTAATCATTCCACATTGTCYTTTCGCTCCAACACAAAAAACCGGGCGACCCTCCGTCAGATCATCCCCCCCCTCACTTCCATCCTCCCCATTCCCTAGACGAGCCTCAGTCTCTTTTCCTTCCATGGCCGCCAACACGACGGACGTTTTATCCATCCATAGATWGAAAARCATTTGYGGGTTAAAGGAARCACCATTAAACCAAATAGCATTCCTAATGGCCCAAATACACCAAAGAGTCGCCACGAACTTGACGATCCTTGTATCCCTATCCTCCAACTTTTCTAAATAGTAGATCCAATTTATAATCCATTCCCTTACCGATAACTAGAGTCCCCCTCGTATTTTATACTCAGCTCAGACCCTTGCCATATTCTCTTTGTTATATCACAATCCTTGAACAGGTGTTCTAGATTCTCGCATCTAGGCACGTCATGACTGCACAACTTGCATGAGACATCAACCGGTAGATTTCTTGCCTCAAAATTTTGCCCTACTGGTAAAGAGTTAGTTATGATTTTCCATATCAATATCTTCCACGATTGTGGTCCAGGTAATTTCCATAATTTTTTCTTACAAAACCGTTTCATGCGGTTATCAACCCGGGTTTTATCTTTTGGTGTGCCCTCTTGTTGAAATTGAGAAACTTCAGACATTTTTGCCCTAAAACTTAGGACTCTATTCAGTTTAATTCAACTCCTTTAAATCGAAAAGAACTAGGCCTTAAAGGTGTGTATAGGACTCTTGCTCTTATCAGTTCAAATGCAACTCTTATATGCGAATTCCTAACTTCACACAAAACAATCTAGCTAGATTAAAAAAAAATGTGAGATGAAATCAATATCATGAGCACCTTTGACCATTTTGCAAATTAAGTATTTGACCTTTGACTTGAATCCAGATCTAGACGTTGTTGGTCCATTAGAAACAGCTATTCTAACTTATTATCTTAACTAGTATTACAGTGTATAAATTTTTTATATATTTTTTTTGGATTATTTATACTTTTTAAATTTGCACCTCATTAATATTTAATATTTCACTCCATTGTATTTAATATATGAAACAAAAAAATAAAAATGGAAAACTAATCAAAGAGAATTAAATTAAGTTGTGATTTTTTTTTTTCACAAAGCTAATTGTAAGTATGCATCAAGTTATTGTCTACCGTAATAATTATTGCATTACTGAAAAATTTAGTAATTTATACTTTATAGTTTAATACCAATTTTATTTTATTTTAATGAAAAAATCATAATTATGAATTTAATTAAAAGATTAGAGTTTAATTATAAAAATATATATTCATTGAAAAGATAAAACTTTAATGAAATAAAGTTTTACTTATTTCCTTATTTAAGTAGATCTTTTTGGACGGAAAACTAAGAGAGCTTTTATTCTCTTAGTAGTAAGGGGGATTTCATCCATTAATTTATTTCTTTTGGGTATTGACAAGGATAGTTGCGGCAATCTCGCTCGGAGCACTAAATTGAATTTCATGACCACTTGATTAAGAGATAAGAACCATTACCACTCGCACCGACCAATTTTAATAATTTCACTCATTAATTAATAGAAATGCAGCCAACACACTTGACATTCATGTGATAGTATACTTGCTTACGCCGTGCGTTATGCCTTTTCTAATGGTTAGGCACCTTTGCACTTCAACTAATTAAGGCTCCTTTACTCAGCTCGCCAAGAAAATAAGCATGTACTCCGTATTAACACTAATAAAGCTCTTTAAACGTACAATGTAGCCTACTGTCAAACCTTTCTCCTTTCATCTTCTTCATCACGAGGAACAAATGAAGTCTCCTTTTAACTTGTTACGACTCCTCGCGATTTTATTTTTCAGCTCTATTCTTCTTCTTTTCTTAGCATCTCTAACCATGGTCTGGACCACATCTAACTGCACAAATTTTCTCGCTTCTTCCCGTTACTCAACCCCTGTTTCCATTGAACATGTTGTGTTCGGAATTGCCTCAACTGGTAAAACATGGCCCAAGCAGAAGGAATTCTTACAAATCTGGTGGAAACCCGACAAAATGCGAGGCTGTGTCTTTGTAGATGCCTTACCTCCCAATATCAGTAACTCCAGTGTGGACACCAGTCTCCCTCCAATCTGTGTCTCTCAGGACACGTCCCATTTTCACTACACTTACAAGCATGGCTACCGGTCACTGATCCGAGTTGCACGGGTTGTATCCGAGACTGTCAACTTGGACTACTCTGATGCTAAATGGTATGTCTTCGGGGATGGTGATACGGTGTTCTTCCCAGACAATTTGGTGAAGACGCTCTTGAAATATGACCATGAGCTTTGGTACTATGTTGGGGCCAATTCGGAAATATATGAGCAGAATGCTGTAAACTCGTTTGAGATGGCATTTTGGGGAGCTGGGTTTGCTGTAAGTGCGCCTCTTGCGAAGGTGCTTGCTAGGGTCTTTGATTCCTGCTTGGAACGGTATCCCCATCTTTATGGCGGTGATGGAAGGGTTTACGCTTGTTTAGCTGAGCTTGGGGTTGGATTAACACATGAGCCTGGGTTTCATCAGGTACGACTTGATTTCCATGTTTATAGGCTTCCTCTTGTTTCGAAATCTGATTCATTAGCTTTCTGCAAGTAATGTACCACTTCTCTTTGGTATGAGTATCCTTTGCACTTCTGGAACATTTCAGTGGAAGTCAGGTACTCCTTCTCATGTTCTTTTTAATACTGGTATCATTATCACTTTCCGGGATAAGCCTTGATTTTTCATTTATCAAAAACTGCAAAATTATACATTCCTTTTGCGATTGCGGCCCCCCTTCTTTTCGAAGGAATGTTCATTCTCGTTAAATTCTGGTGTAAAAGTATGTAGTTAACCCAAATAAAAGGATAGCCTAATAACTACATTGACTAATACATATTTTTAGTTTGGTAGAGCATATTTTTATCGAAAATCGATTGTATCAAATTAAAGGTTAACGCTTAGCTTTAGATGCATATCATAAAAGACATTGGTCTAATGGGTATCATAACTTACTAGATGGACATCCGAGGAAACATATTTGGTCTTCTTACTGGTCATCCGTTGGCACCACTGATCTCACTCCCGCGCTTGAGTGAAGTCGATCCCATATTCCCTGAGAAGACAACGATCAACGCTCTGCAACATCTTTTTGAACCTGTGAGCATGGATTCTGAGAGAATACTGCAGCAAACAGTGTGTTATGACCGTTGGTTTTCCTGGACAGTTTCAGTTTCTTGGGGTTACGCAGTTGAAGTTTTTGACCACCATATATACTTGTCTGACATTCTCCGTCTACAAGACACCTTTAGTCCATGGAAAAAGGGTTCAGAAGATAGGTATTCATTTAGTACAAGGCCTCTTCATCCTGATCCATGTCGTAGATCGACAGTTTTCTTCTTTGATCGGATATATGCTCGAAAAATGAAGATTGTAAGTAACTACAGAAGAATGATCCCTGATAACTGCACTTTTGATCCTATGGGTTCACCGAAAAAGCTTCACGAAATCATCGTATATTCACAGAAGTCAGACATTGGCATGAACCAGGTGGTTACCAGCATAAACACCAAATTAAATAGTAAGAGTTGCATATGTTATTGGAAGAAAAATTAAATTAACTCTGTGATTTTTGTTTAATTTGAATGCAGTTAAAGGCACCAAGGAGACAATGCTGTGATGTCTTGCCTTCTTCAGTAGGTCAAAAGTTGGAACTTCAGATACGGGAATGCAGAGAAGATGAACTAATACGGATCCATGCGTAAATCCTAGGTTTGAATTCTAAATCTTCATTCAACCCCCTATGGTACAATTCAGAGGTTTATCATCGAATTCGGCTTTAGAATGATTTTGTACCTGAGGATAGATCGTTCTTCCCAATATTTACGCGCCGCCGTTTCAATTTTTTAACGGTTCAGTAATCTTTACTTGGTACATTGCTAGCTAGTAGAACACATCCTATACTGTATTTTGTTAACTTTGATCTTAGGAAAAAGGAAGAGGCTCTTGTATTTGCTCCAATGTTACACATACCCTTCACTTACGTTGCATGGAGTGCCCCTGATATTTGAAGTGTCTGACACTGACATTCTAAAAGTAGTTAAATTTAGACCACAGAATAGAAGATATTTGGCAAAAAATAATCGTATCCGACACTATATTAACATAATTTGCTCATACTTCTTTTAGAATCACAACATATGTTGACAGACCGAAGCGTATGGCTCCAATTATAATTTATAGTCTCACTGTCTCACTCATTTGTTGTCCTATTTTATTTTGAAATGTTTCAGTTAATTGTTGTCCTTTCTATTTTAAGAATGAACTTGATGAGTAATTTGATCATTCACACACAATTTGGTCCACTTGTCATTTAGTAATTGGTTATCTCCTCTTTCCTTGGTCTTTGTGCCAAAATCAAAGGCAACAATTGACCGAGACGGAGGGAGTATATATCACTTATCCAACTATTAAATAAATACTCCTTCCGTCCTGGTCAATCGTTGTGCTTTGGTTTGGCATAAACACCAAGGAAAGAGGAGGGGGCAATTATAAGATGACAAGTTGACTAAATTGAGTGTGAAGGATCAAGTTGTTCATCAAATGCAATCCTAAAATAGAAAGGTCAACAAGTGACTGAGACACTCTAAAATGAAATAGGACAACAAATAACCGGGACGAAGGGAGTACTAAAGAGCCCTGAGCTTATAACTTTTTATTTACTGTTAAAAAAAACAATTAAATTGTTATTTATTGAACTTAATTAGAAATTTAATAATAAAATAAACTATTGATAATGTTTCATATTAAGAGCCGTAAAAGAGAAACTTAATAGTTTAACCCGAATAAGATAATATGTTCTACTCGAACTATTTTGTGAACATTATTTTTCAAATAATAATATTATATAACTGCATCCACTAAAAGCATAAACATTAACTGGTGATCATGTTAATACAATCAGATAAGATAAATGGATATAATCATAATTAGCTAGGAGTTAAATGAGTCTGTGTTCAATATGAATGATGATACATTGTAGTAATGAGTAGATTGATTTTAGGCAAATAAAATCATAGTAAGAACTCAAAGAGTTTTTACTACCATATAAGATGATTATTAAGGAGATTATATATTTATATATGGTATATCAATAAAGGGTGCTGATTTTCGCAGTACACATCTTACTCATCGTAGTATACTGTTGACAATTATACCTGTTATGGGATAAAAATACCATTTTTACCAAGCGCCATGTAGCAAGTGTCCATAGGCCGAAAGAAGGAAAGAAGGATCGATTAGTTGGACAACTAAGGGCCGTTGGTTCAGCAACACTAACAAACACAAGTTGGGCACTTTACCTGAAGAGAGGCCCACGTAAGAAATTGGGTGCAACAAACCCCACCTTTTGTGCAACAGAAGAAGGGAGACCAGGAGCAGAACCAGGAGGACGTTGGGGACTTTAAACCCTAGATCACTACTCCTATAAAATCAAAACTCATAGGCTCAGGGAAGGCATCTCATTCCAGACCTAAACTTCAATATTCTCAGCATTAGCAACTGGCAACCTCAGTAGAAAAACTATCATTGTATTTTCGTGCTTTTACATTTCCGTCTCGATTATAGTGAAAAGTTGGCGGGATTCCGACTCCCCCCGCGGGTTTTCCCACACCGGGTTTTCTGCGTCACTAAAATATCTCGTGTCAAACTTTACTTTTCGTCGTTTATTTCTTTCGCTCGCATCGTTTCGTTCGTTCGTATGTTGGTCAACGATCAATCGCTTTAACCTACGATTAAATCGACTACTTGGTGAATTTCTACCAAAACAATTTGGCGCCCACCGTGGACAAAGTGATTGTTTCTAGCGCCAGAACTTCGTTAAATTCGTTCATTGAAATGTCCGGAACCAGCCCGAGTCCGTCCAGCACCCAGAGCATGCCAGCCCAGACTTCTGGGACCAGACCCTCAGCATTTGCCGGTCCAGTCAGTGGACATCCAGCGTCCAGTCAGATGGCTGCTTCCCGCATCTCTCCCAGGACCATGTCGCCACTCATCAAGCCTCCGCAGGTGCCTAGGACAGCTGCTACGACAGGAATGCAGAAGCAGAGTAGAGAAAGCAGCCCCAGCAGGAGTGAAGTCCTGACCCAGCCTCAGATCTAGGAGCCAGCGTCGGGAGCAGCGTTCAGGACTGCAGGACCTTCAGCACCAGATCCGATGTAGGCGGTGGTTTGAGGAATGGACGCTTTGCACCAGGCCATCGAAAGTCTGAAAAAGGACAACCAGGATCTGAGGGCCCAGATCGCAGTGGTGGCCCAATTTGCACCAACAACCAGTGCACTGCTACTCTAGACCCAGGAGTCCGCCACCTTCCGTGGACCATTTAGGCTAATTCCTTCAGATTTGGTCACCCGGCTGGATCTGGGAGGAGTGACACCGACTGGAGCCGTCGAGCCCAGAGGATTGGGTGCCTTGTCCTTTGACAACCCACCCAGTCAACAACAGACAACAGGTAATCCTCTGATTAGTTCTCTGACAAGAACTAACTTCCAATCCTTTGTAGGTACTCCAGCCCAGCAGACACCAGTATGACACCCTGGACCCCTCATGAATACAGCGTCAACACCAGGAAATCACTTCCCCAGTGGAGCGTGGCAAACAGGAGTGTCCCTGCAGCAGACACCTGGGTGGCAGCCAGGATCTATAGTCAACGCAACACCGATAACCAACCACCCCGGCGGTCAATTTTCTGGAGGAACCTGGTTGGGAGGTACCCCTTTTGGCTTTTTTTCCTCTGCTTCTAACTCTCTTGCAGGAGCAGGTAGTACACTAGAGCAGCAGTATCAGGAGCTGAGAGACCTGATCAATAAAATACCGGGAGTACCGCGCCCTCTAGAGAAGGCAGCACAAGAAAGCTACGCAGACTCACCATTTGTGGATAACATAGCTCTCGTCAACGTGCCCAAAGGATTCGTTCCCCCAACCATGACACTCTATGATGGAACCGCTGATCCCCTGAATCACATCAACCAGTATAAGTAGAAGATGATGGTCGTCACCATAACAGGATCGCTAAAGGAAGCCTGCATGTGCAAAGGATTTGGATCCACGCTATCTGGAGCAGACCTGCACTGGCTCGTGAGCCTGCCCAACAGGAGCATAAACTCTTTTGCAGATTTGGTCAACGCTTTCAACCAGCAGTTCGCCAGCAGCAGAAAGCCAGAGAAGCAGACCAGCGATCTGTATCGGATAGTGCAAAGGTTCGAGGAGTCAACCCGGGATTTCCTAAACAGGTTCAACAAGGAGAAGGTGGCAATTCCAAGGTGTGATGTAACAACCACTATAGAAGCCTTCCGTCAGGGTCTGCACTAGAGCTTAGGGGACCTAACAAAGTACCCATACACCACCTTCGAGGATGTGCAAACAAAAGCACTAGCTGCAATCAGACTGGAGGAGGATTCTGGACCCAAGAGGCCAACCTACGATTCAGACCCAGTATCCAGGAAAGCTCCCGTGGAAAAGAAAAGTGAAAGACCCAAGCCCTACAGCAGAAGTGTGAACAAAGTCTCTGGAGGTGCTGAGGAGAAACCAGACGCTGACGCACTCCTGAGGGTAAGCGAGTACGGGTTCACCACCAATCTTGCTGGCTTGCTCAAGGCTCTGAAGGAATTGGGGAGGAGGGTTAGGTGGCCGAAAGCCTAGACAGAAAGATACTCCAGCAGTGGAAGAGATACCGGCAAGAAGTGTGACTTCCATGATAGCAACACTCATGATACCGATGAATGCACCTCTCTGCGGAAGGATGTTAGATATCATTATAACCAAGGGAACCTGGATCACCTCCTGCCGAAGAGCACCAGAGTAAGTTCCGCTGATCAGGCTCTGCCAGCTGCACCACCCTTGTGCACCAGAATTGTCAACGTCATTATCGGAGGCTCAGAGCTTTGCGACTTGACCTATTTAGCAGCAAAGAGGCACACCACAAAGACCAAGGGAGACAAGCCAGAATCCTCTTGTAGAGTCAGTCACCAGAACCTGCCAACAATCACCTTCGATGAAACAGACGCACAGACCACTCCGGAGCAGCACTACAACGCATTGATCATTACACTCTCCATAGGGAATTGCGAAGTAAAGAAAGTTATGGTGGATACAGGAAGCTCCGTGAATCTGCTCATGCTGGCGACACTAAAAAATATGGGCTTTGACGAGAAGGATATAGAGAAGAAAGCCATTCCCTTAGTAGGCTTTAGTGGAGAAACGACGCATTCTATAGGAGAGATCGTCATTCTAACCTATGCTGGAGGAGTGACTAAGCAGGTAAGGTATTTGGTTATTAATGGGCCCTCTACTTACAATGTAATTCTTGGCAGGCCCTGGATCCACGAGATGAGAGCAGTACCATCCACCTACCACATGTGCCTAAAGTTTCCAGCACCATGGGGGGTGCAAGAGATCCGTGGAGACCAGAAAGATGCAAGAGACTGTTACAAGGTGGCCCTGAAGAAGACAACCAGGTCCCCAGTATAGCAATTACAGAGCCAACACATCCAGGAGCAGTACATCGAGCCCCCACAGGCAGAAGTAGATAAAGTCAACCTGGACGTGCTGCATCCAGAAAAGACTGTGCTGATTGGGTCAGAGTGAACCGGGGACATCCGCCAAGAGTTCCTCCAGCAGCTGAAAGCCAACATGGATTGTTTCGCCTGGTCACACAATGACATGGTGGGGATAGATCCAGAAGTAATAACCCACAAGCTGAGTGTGGATCCGATTTTCAGGCCAGTCCAGCAAAAAAGAAGGAAGTTTGCTGCAGAAAGAAACCAGGTTATAAACCAGGAAGTGGACAACCTATTAGCTGCAGGAAAGATTCGGGAATTAAAATACCCCGAGTGGCTGTCCAACGTGGTTGTGGTTCCAAAGAAGAATGACAAGTGAAGAGTCTGCGTCGACTTCAGACCTAAACAAGGCTTGCCCAAAATACCCATTTCCACTTCCACATATAGACGCTATGGTGGATGCAACTGCAGGGCATGAGATGCTCACATTCTTGGATGCCTGGAGCGGCTACAACCAGATAAAGATGCTGTAACACCCCCATCTACCAAGGAGCCTTAACAAGACCTTCATCGACAGATAAGGGCGTTACCATCTCGGTTGCCCGAGGCAAGTAATAATCAAA
>VHZZ01003815.1:20336-47120 GCA_009801015.1 Silene noctiflora
CCGAGTTCCAACTCACTCGCCCGAGTTCACAACAAACAGAACTCTGACAGACTACTCACGACAGCTACTCGGTCGAGTACCCCATACTCGGCCGAGTAGCCTAAGACCATAAATCTGATATATTACAATATAGAACTATGCTTTCTTTATCTAACTTTTTTAAGTCTGTTCCCAAAACGTGCCCAACCACGCCTTCTGGGTTCTGGGTTCGGTGCTATTTTCTCTTCTATGAATACGACATCATCATATGAGTCCTCTTCTGGGGTAGCCTGACATCGAGGTTAGAAAAGGCCAGAGTCATCATCAAGGTCCATTCCACATCCCTGCGACTTCCTCCTCATCCTCCTCACTGATCTTGACCGCCTCTTAAGTCTCACTTTCCTCACTTTCCTTATCCCATATTATCATGTCAGAGTCAGTCCTCTCACTATCACTCTCTACTGGGTGAATGGGCTTCTTTGGCTTTTGAGTGTAACTTCCTCAATCTCCCCATGAATCATATACTAAGTGCCTTATCCTTCCGGAAACATTTTCATAAGTGAGGTGTGGAGGGTATATACATCCATTGAAGAACTTGGTGTATTTCAGAAGTTGCCTATTGTGGTAGGTGTACTCTTTCATGTACATGTCTCGAATTCTTTCTAAAGGTCCAGTTCAAGGTAGAGTGCGAACTAAGACAAAGGCTCGAAGATGTGTATTGGTCTTGTAGGCGCAGTCCCAGCAAGATCCAAAGGTGTCCATGTGGAATTCTAGTTCTTTGCAGTGTTCTACGAAGTCTTTGGTTGGAGACATGGTGATCTCTTCAGGTCGAAAAATGTAGTAAGGAGTCATCCTAAGAAGCATAGGAACAAGTTAGGGTACGAATTTTTTTGTCAAGGATATGCTTATACAATAAATGCACATGGTTACTAATGTATGCCTAAATGCACGGGATGCCAAACTTAAGGTAGGTCAGCCTATAAGGATGCTACTAGTGCTATACGAGTCAACCGGTTTTACAAACATATCAAGGTCTCGATGGTCAAAATGGTTTCCTCTCCCATATACCCTTTTATAGTAAGTTCATTATTAGTGCATCAAATATGTTAATTTCGTTTAGGTATAATCTATGTAGCACGTAACTATCATAAAATACATGGCTTGGGGCAACACGTTCTGCATATCACTAGACATGAATTACTAATGTGCATGTAGTAATAATGATAAGACATGAATCTAATTTCTACATCACTCACATATTAGGTCAAACATTTAATTTTCACATATGGCAATGCATCCAAATAAGGTTATGGGCTTAAGTATAATAACACAAAGAAGGAAATAATACTAATATCACACTCGGCATTACACGGCCTATTGGCTTCATCACTTAAAACTTACCTTGATTCCGCATCCTGCAACAAGGTTAGAATAGAGTTTATAATTGCAAGCATTCATAGATCCCTACCGAGTCTAATTTCTTTTTAACCTCACATCTCTTTTATCCCTTCCCAGGGTTTCCCAGTTCAAAACTGAGAGGGTCATAGTACGAATTAAGGCGCGCTTCTTAACCGCACTAAGAGGGGATCCTAATAGTTTCTACCTTGAGTTCATTTTATTTAGACACTTCCTAGTAATTATGAGTTCGGGATAGTTCCGTTGGAATGGGAAGACGATGCGGTTGATTGGGTTCAAGGTGAAAGAGATATTTTTAGTGATATTGTCAATGAATTCCTCACTTTGTTTCCTAATTATTTGCAAGCATGATTATTCTTTTTATTAATTTGATGTAATTTTTCATTCCAATCAAATTTCGTACTGCATATGGTTTTATTTTCCTTCTTGCTTCATTTGTTTAATTTTTAAAAACGCTAAAGAAAACTCTTAACAAAAAACATAAATAATTAATAAGYTTCAATATATACAACTAATATATATATATATATATATATATATATATATATATATATATATAATGCTAAAATTAAAAATGAAGACTTAATTAATTATTAGACTCCGATGACGATGGGTAATCTACATGAAACTCGAAAAAGATCAAGTCGACGATCGGCAATTCATTATTGCCCACAGGGGGGAACTGCCTCCGTTTCCCATGAAAAAGGCACGGTGTTAAGACTGTGATGAGTCTTGTAATGACTCAACAGAACATGATCAACATGGGTAGTAACCCATAGATAAGGGTCGTTTCCTCTAGCATCCGTATAAAAGTTCGGTTTCCCCGCATCTTGCGCCCCAAATCTAGCATCAAATTTTTTTGCATGACGAAAACTTTAACGACAATTGACTCTGTCAAACTCGATAAAAGAGAAGTCTTGAAAACCATGCCTATTTGTTAACACAGGGTGGACTCTTTTAACCGTCGTATAACCTGCGTTATCAATAAGCGTTCCTTTCATCCACGATAAATCCTTCATTACACCGTTTCCATCTACAAAACAAACAGGGATATTATGCATAATGCAAGTGAAAGGATAGACGTAACAAGAACGTGATTGTGGTTCAGTTAACCCAGCCATATATATGTTTTATAAATTTAGAGAGAGAATAATGAAAGAGGTTAAGAGTAAATGTTTGATAAATTTTGATAAACAACTGAAACATTAGAACGTATTTGTAGACCAAATTTAATAGTATAACGGCTACATGCATGTACAACGGCTATATATACTGTTAATACCTTTTTGTATGCATTATTGGTCAAATAATGTTGATTCGAAAAAAAAAACAATTAAAAAAGTAATAACGGTTTTGATAACACCGTTCCCCAAACACAATATAACAACGGTTTACTAACAAACCGTTTTTCAAAAATATAACAACGGTTATGAACCACCGTTCTTGATATACAAATAGAAAACGGTTGTCCAAAGCTCGTTGCCAATAATCGATAACGGTTGTAAAAAAACCGTTGAGAAAGATAATCTACAACGGTCGTACTGCAAACCGTTGCGGATATTAGACAATGATTTTTCATAAACCGTTGCAAACAATAATTTGACAACGGTTAAATGTAAAATTGTTTCCTGATTGTTGCGCGCTTGAGGTTTCCGCCAATATTTTGGCAACGGTTATCTTACGTTATTGTATGCAGTAACCCGTTGTTATAGCGTCGTTATTAATGTGCAGAATTGGCGTAGTGAAACTGGTAGAGTTCCTAAGATAATATTTCTAGATCCTTTTCTTCTAATTACATAAGTTATATATACTAAATACAAGTGTTAGGGTTAACTAAGGGCTTAAATGACGATTAGACCCCTTGAGGAAATCCGGAGACTTGCTAGAACTAGAGCAATTGGTGGGGCTCCTTGCTTGGGTTAGGAACTGGTCTTGCTGCATGGCTCTCTCGAGCTCTTGGGAGCTCGCACAAGCTGGGCTCGAGCTCACTCGAGCTGAGGTAGAGCTCGCACGAGCTTTACTGTTTTTCCCTTGCTTCTTGGCTTGGCTGCCCCTAGCTCGTGGGGGATCCTCTGAACTCGTGGAGGCTCCTCTACATTGTCGAATACTTGCTCTAATCACTACGACCTTTAGCCTTGGTTGCCTCTTCGATGCTTGGTCGTTAGATGCAGTCAATCTAGCTCTGAAATGCTCTTGAACGGGAGTAGAGAAGGTAATAGAAGTAACAACGGGAGTAGTGAAATTATCAATATTAATGCGGCAGTAGTGAAAGTAACAATAATTACGGCGGGAGTAGTGAAAGTAACAGTAGTAATAACGAATGTAATAAAAGTAACAATATTAACAACAAAAGAAAGTATATATGAATAATGAGCTGACCAATGGATTTAATTAAAATATTAATAACGGGAGTAGTGAATTTGTTTCATAATTTATTTCAACGTAATTTTAAGATATGACATAGAAAAATATATTAATGATAAAATTTATGAGTTATGCAACTTTAATGTAATTCTATTTAATTGAACATAAATTTTAATGCTAAATAAAGGTAGCCGGAGAAGTCGAGCACCAATACTAATTCAGAATAAAGGCGTAATATTTATCGTTATATATTTGAACAATCTACAATATATAAAAGTTAAATCTTTTAAAGCTTTTTGATTGGTTCTCAAGAAAAAAACACAAAAAATATTATGGCCCACATTTTCCTTAAACCATGCATCTCCTATTTTGTGATATAACTGCTTTATTTATTTGGTTTTCAAAAATTTTAACTAATATTAATTACATTATTATGATATCATTTGGCAACTTTGCAATAATAACTTATAAAAGTGCAATATGAATTGGCTAAAACTTAGATGAGATAATTATAAGTTCGAAAATCGACTAATTTTATTGATAATTAATAATAAATATTTTAATAACAATTTCTCAACTATCGCTTAAATAACCCAATAACTTATCAGTTATCACTAGAAGAAAAAACAACTTATTTTTTTTCATAGATTTAATACTCATAGTTAAAAGCCTCGAAGGAAACGCATCACAAATGTGATTTGCATTTTTTGATAATTCACTTCAAAAGAGAATTTGAATTAAATAAGTCATTTGACTTAATGGGTAAGTGCATATACATTATTTTGATTAAAAATTAAATGAGTTAACAAATTTTGTTAATTGTCAGAAAAAATGACTTGTAGGTCAGCAAGTATGGCAAATTTATGTGAGTGTATCGAGTTTAGGTCAAAGGGATATGGACCTATATATATAGAGAAAAATGAAATGAATATGACATAATTTGATTGTCATGTTTAATAAAATTATTTTACAAAAGAGAAATTCCAATGTACCTTAAAAGTAGATCCGTGCAAAATATTACACGGGTTTAAGACTAGTTAATTATTAAAGTGATCTTAACTAACAATTAAATTTAATTGGATTGGGAATTATTTATATTTTCAAAGCGTCTCCCTTGTGACGGGTCACAAATGAAGACGGGTAATGCCACTCACAAAACGAATAGGGGGACAAGGTGGGGACACCTCACTTGCTTTCCTCTCTCCTCTATTTGGGCATTTTGTCTCACAATTTGGTACCCGTCTTCTCATTTGTGACGGATACGTCCATCACAAATGAGAATTAGTGTATTTTTATAGTGTAACAGCTGTATAAAATCGTTTTATACATGAATTTTCGTTATTATATTTTGATAAAATTTTGTAAAATCGTCTGTGTACGTGGAGCAGTGTACAAATATTCAGCGGTGGTCGGTTTGATTACATTAGTACCACTAATTATTCGTTGGGGTTTGTATAATAATATATGAAAAATGTGTGTTCGGTTGGTTCATACGGAGAATAACTCATTGCCGTCTTAATAAAAATAGACATACATTCCATCCCTCAGATATAACACTAATTCTCATTTGTGACGGACGTATTCGTCACAAATGAGAAGACGGGTACCAAATTGTGAGACAAAATGCCCAAATAGAGGAGAGAGGAAAGCAAGTGGGGGGTGTCCCCACCTTGTCCCCCTATTCGTTTTGTGAGTGGCATTACCCGTCTTCATTTGTGACCCGTCACAATGGAGACGCTTTGTATAAAAATATGCGTTAGTTTACTTTAACTATTCGTCTATTCCTACTCAAATAGTAGCTTTCAAAATCTAGGGGGTATTGTTTTTACTTAGGACACCAAGATATTTTAAATATTGTTTTACATCATTTTAATGTAAAAAACTTACACAAATAATTACGATTTGAGGGGGTTTCATGTGTTTTTCTTGACTCTTGTATTCTTGATAGGAGGTTAACGACTTTTTATAAGGATCACTTATGAGGTATCTTTTGTGACCATTTTTTTATATACTATATTTATACTTTAATATTAAATAGTCATGTAGTAGATTTATTGCAAAATCATCTTACAACAAAGTTTTAACAAGTTTTTAAAGAGACACTTTCTAACTAAGTTTACTCAAGGCCGACTTATCTGATTAGAAAACAAACTCATTTGTTGTTCAACTATTCTTGCGTGTGAGTCTC
The DNA here is from genome assembly GCA_009801015.1 of Silene noctiflora. Classification (NCBI taxonomy): domain Eukaryota; kingdom Viridiplantae; phylum Streptophyta; class Magnoliopsida; order Caryophyllales; family Caryophyllaceae; genus Silene; species Silene noctiflora. Next base: position 26,284 of record VHZZ01003815.1, read on the forward strand.
GCAACCCTCTTTCCTTTTGAACATTATTTAAAACAGCTATGAGATGCTGCAAGCTAGTGAATGTCAGATTACAAGTAAGATTTTTGTTTGTTATCTCATGCGAAAAATTTAATTCAACTTAACATGTATTATAATATAAAACCACCGGTTAAGTCACTAAATCGTTGATTCATGAAATAAAATGGTTGTTTCGAAAAGAAAGGTTCACCAACCTTATCATTTTATTAAAAAAACAAGAAACTAACTAAATAATTACAAATATGCACTATTAAGATGATTAGGAGAAATTAAAAGCATTATAATACTAAAAAAAAATTGAGTGGAATGATTCTGTTCATTAAAAAAACCGTGTTATGGTCAAGTGAAGGATACAACAAAATTTACAAAATTATACTACAAAAAAAATTCAGATACTCCAACGATACACCGCATCTAACTCTGGATCACCTACCAGGCTACCAACACAATGAATATTTAAAATATTTAAGATATTCCGTAAACAATAGAGGCTACAAGTCTAGAAGACTTGATTGCTCTTAGAAAGGCCTGAATCCGAGTGTTTTAGAAATTTCACCCAATATTTTTAACCAATAGATTTCATCATTACGGACCTACTACATAGTGGACTTTATTCATTATAAGTAAATTATTCATTTCATATTTACGTATCCTTGTAATATTTTATAAGAAAATATAGAGTATTATGTTACAATTAACTTTTTACAGTAAATTATGCCATATAATGATTCGATGATCCTCATCCAGCCTGCACCCCACCAAAACAATTCATGGATTATACAACCGGATGTACAATGCTATTGTACATCCAAGGTTATTTTAATCTTTTTAAAATTACTTTTGCAAAAAAAAAAAAAAAAAAAGAAAAAAAAAAGGTAACGTAATTCAATTTTCAATGTAATATCTCTTCTCTCTATGACTGCTTCCATTTTTTCTAACTCCTCTTCATCGTCCTCCACCATCCAGTTAATGAATCATCTTCTCCCTTAAATTATTATAATTAATCATATGACGTAACTCGTGAGCATCATTTTGAAGGAACTTTTTTATCCAAAATTTATAATGCACGAAAATAGTTGAAGCCCATATTCTTTTTATATTAACTCGTATTACTTTTACATTAACCCGTATTCTTATCTTAATAACTCGTATTCTTATGTGCTCGTATTTTATTTAAAGCTCGTGATTCTTCTAAGCTCATATTCTTTTCATAGTGGCTCGTATTCTTATCTTAATAACTCGTATTCTTATGTGCTAATATTTTTAAGTTCTTGATCCTTTAAGCTTGTAATTTTTTTACATTAGCTTGTATTCTTATCTTAATAGCTCGTATTCTTATGTGATCATATTTATTAGCTCGTATTCTTTTAATAATAGTTCGTATGATTAGTGTAGAAATTTACCTCAAAGTATTGTTAGATGCATTTTTCCTTCTTGATGATAATGTAAATTGCTTCTCGTTCCCCGAAATATTGTTTAAGGCGTTTTTCCCCCTTGATGATGATGATGTCAACTGGTTCCGTTTCACCATTTTATAATTAAAATAAGGGGGACGGGAGAAGGGAGGTTTGTCGATTTTCGTCTAAGAGAAATTTAGAGAAGGGAAAGAAGAGAGTTTGTCGACTGAACAAAAAACAAAAATAGGGGAAAAGGAGATGGGTAGTTTTTTTTTTTTTTTTTTTTTTTAATTGGGCTTTAGATAATTTGATATACAAGATATGAGTCTATTGTATAGTACTACTATACAACAGGATGTAAGATCCTATTTGTGCCATCCAAACACAGAAATAAATAGTTTTTTGTTGAACAAAGGAACAATGTGCAGAGGTTGTGGGTTTTAGTATCATTACAAGCAATTTTACTTTTTTTTTTCTCTATTTACACATATTTTAATAAAAATTGGCCCTAAGAAAATATAATACCCTTTTAAGAGTTTAACTAGTTTTATATCCCGTGCAATGCACGAGATAGTTCTATGTTTTCTTAGAATTTTGACGTTTATTTTTATCCATAAAATTGAATACCAATGTTTAAATATAATTGTATAACAAATTCTTGCACAAATTACGATATATAATACAAGACAATTACGTATTTTTTAAAAAATATAAATAGTTTGAATTACGAAGAAAAATATTTTTTTTGTATCAATTACGAAAAAAAAAAATATATGAACAAAATATTATCCAAAAATTTGCATTGGAAACTTTCTAACTATTAACATAAAATATGTGCACTTTTATTTGAGTCTATTTTTTAATAAAATAATGCATCCATAACTTATCAGTTTTCACCTTACGTTATTTACCTCAGTTTCGTGCCTTTTGTATTTCTTCCCTTTTCAGATTACATATGTGATGCTTTGCCTTATCTACATTCACTTACGTTTCATGATTCTTTAAAGTTTATAAAAAAAATATATTGACCAAAAGATAAAACATCAACATGACAAAAACTTCACAAACGAATAAAAAAATTATCACATGTAAAATCATTTAAATTAAACTAAATGAAAAACTTAATTCGAATATAAAGCAAACGATTAATAAAACCAACAACATAACAAATTAAAATATTTTTTAGTGGACACAACCACAACAACAACAACAACAACAATACTCGATATACTCACTATAATCAAATAAATAAATTAAACCATAAAATATAATCCACAACTTAGAAACTCATGGGCAAATGGGCAATAGATTTTAAAAAAATAAAGTGAATAAAAACTATTATAGGTATTATATATAGGTTTTATAGTCATTACACAACCATAGAATCCCGTATTTTAATTTATTTTTAATTTATTTTGCGTTATTATTAAATTAGATAATTGATTGCCGAGGAACTCAAGAGGTGAATTAAATAGGAAAAAATGTTAATGAAAACTATGGATTTTAAGTAATATAAAGAGTTGTAATCAATTTATTAACACATTATACTACAAAAATAAATTAAATAGGAAAACCTTTTTAATTAATTTGGTGGGTGTTAAGTATTACGAAAATTTTAAATCAACTTATTACCATGTTTAATTGAAAAAATGAATTAAATAGGAAAAAATGTTGATAAAAATGGTGGGTGTTGAATAATATGAAGAGTTTTAATTAGTTTATTAACATGTTTTATTACAAAAATTTCAATTACATTGTCAATTTTAATTATGAATTATGAAATTTATTAACATGTTTTATTACAAAATTTTCAATCAAAATGTCAATATTAATTATAAATTCTGAAATATTGATGTAAATTTGTAAGGGTTACATAAATTTTGGAAAAATAATATATTTAAGAAACAAAATTAATTTAAGAATAATGAGAATATCCTTTAATATTATAAATAAGTAAATTAAATTAATTTATAGATAAATAATTTAAATTAATGTCATGTAATAATAAATTAATAATCCATGTCACATTAATTCGCCACGTCATATTAAAAATATGCCACGTCACATTTAAGTATGCCACGTCACATTAAAATTTGCCATGTCATATTATTTTGAGTACCCTTTTAATTAGATTTTATAGATACCTATGAAATAGTAACTTTTGGTTCTATTAACCCACTAAATAAGTTAGATGTTTAATTTAATTTTAGATGTTAAACGAGCAAATCTAGTTTATTTGAAAATTATATTTTGTATTTCAATTTTTTTATATAACAATACTTCCTCCAATCCTTAAAAATTGACTCCACTTGTTTAAAACACACATTCTCATTGAAGACGGACATTATCCGTCACAAGCTAAAACGGATAGTGCCCTGTCACAATATGCAAGTGACACTATCCATAGAGTGTTTCATTTTTCCTCCACTATCCGTCTTCAGCTTGTGACGGACACTGTCCGTCGCAAGCAAAACGTTTTGGGTTTAAAATAGTACTCAAAAATCTTAAAAAATTGGGGTAATTCCAAAGAATCAAAGTATTAAATATTATCTCCCTTTTTGTTACGTCCCATTTAAGATTGTTTCTTAATTTCAAACTATGAGATTCTTTTAAGAAATACACAAGGAGAAAAGAGTGTAATTCAATTTAATAATTAATCTCATTGTAAGGCTACAAATTTTTTCGTGTGTTTAAACTCGAATCTGGTTGATAGATTCTAAATTCGCCACAAACCTAATATCAGGTGTGTGATTGTCCAATTTTCGCACCCCTCTATTGTATTCCTAGAACCGCCATTGTCCTCATTGTAAATGTTTTCATAGTGAGTTTAGTAACTATTTACGTTTTTTTGTAACTATTTTACTAGTTTTACACTAATTTAATCCAACATTGTGTTACAAAACTCACCCTTGTTGGCGTAAATATAGACAATAACAAGAGAAAACAAAAAAATTATATTGTGATTGTGTCCACTGAAAACGACTATTCAATTAGGAATTAGCAAAGGCATGTCCACTTCGAATTCCAAGAAGAATAACCCACGTTCCTTAAAAAAACAAACCAAACAATAATCCTAAAAACTTACTCACCTACGCATTTCTTTTTTCACGTTTGTCAAAGTTTTGGGCATTAAATATCTTTAGCTACGTATTTGCAAAAAATATAAAAGTTAGATATTTATAATGTACTTGTCAAGACGAATCAAACAAGATCCCACATGAATATATTTCTACTTATGTATTGAGAGAAAAAATGAACTTGAAGGATCATTTGTGAATAGTGTACAAAATAGATAAGTGTGGTGTGGAGTTGAATGGAGGGAGTATTAGATTAGGTCTTTTTTTAAGTCTTTTTAAAGACGGTATTATTTTAAGGTCGGAAAATGTCAATGTTTTTAAATAGAAAATAATTATTTAATGATAAAATGTTATCAACTAAAGTTATCATTTTTTTAGCAAAAATCTGATAGTAACATTTTATGAAGAAATATTTACATTTTATCATATAATGGTGATATTTAATCCCTTAATTTCACACAAAAAGTTATCTGAAACAAAAATTTGCCAAAAACTAATTGGGAGACAATCAATTATACTAATCCCCCTAAATTCACCATTGCTTAGAAATTTAGAATGAAGCTAAAAAAATAAACATTTGATCTCTTTCATGCATTAAAAAATCACAAATTCTTACTCGTGAAGAAGTGGCAATCAGGTTGTTCGAGTCGGGTTCGAGTTGCTAACGAGTTGTGTTAGTCAGGTCCATTCTTAATTCGGGTTCGAGTTGGGTCGGGTTCAGGCCATTGTTGAGTTGGGTCGTTAATAACGTTCTAAAATAGGGAAACCTTTAGCATCCTAGCCCTCATGGCAGATTTTGGTTGGCCGGGTCATCGTAATCAGGTCATTATCAGACTCATTTTTTAGTCATGTCATCATTAGGTCAGATAATTATGAAAATTTGTCATGTTTAGTAGGATTTGGGTCGGGTTTTCATTGCTTTGGGTCGTGTGTTGCTTGGTTTAGTACCCCGAATTTATAATCTGGCCGATGTTTTCCAATTACTTTACTAGTTTGAGTTGAGTTATAGTCACTATTTAGCGAAGTTACAAGGTTAGTTAATTTGGATTATTTTCACTTTGGTGCCCTGAGGTTTGGACTACTTCTCACTTTGGTGACTTATACATAACATTTTTAGTATTTTATACTAAAAAATATATTTTGAACATAATAAATCAAACCTTTTTTTTTGCGATATTATGTTGATTATCTTATTTTGTATTTAATTTAATATCCTATTTTGCACTTAATTTTACTTGAAATGTAATTAATTAAGATAAAAGTTGACTATATATATTACATGTTTTAGGTCACCAAAATGAAATTTTATTCAGAATTTAGGTAACAAAGTGGAAATAAAACAAAATCTCGGGTCACCAAAATGGAATTATCTAAACCTCGGAGCACCAAAGTGTAATTAGCCCAAATCTCAAATCGGGATGTCAGTTTCACCCGCGCCCGATTAAAATCTGATCCACTCGATCCTAAAAAATGGATGAAAACCCCACTTAAATGGATGATGGATGGATGACGGATGGGTTGGATGAAAAAATTTCACCCGTCATCCATCTATCACCCGTTTTTAATACTTTTTATTTATTTATTTTTTACATATAATACTAAGCTATAAAATATTCAAATTTTTGAATTTTCTACTCTCAAAATATATATTTTGTAAAACTATCTACTAGAAAGTTAAACTAAAATAGTTACCTAACTTTATTTTTGCAAATAACAAAAAATCATCATTTTTTTTTAACTAGAAACATATAAATACACAACACCCGTTCACTCGATCCATCTGTTTCATCCATGGATGATGGGTGGATGGATGGATAACTGATGACACATTTCTTGGATGATGGATGGGTTGGATGAGATTTTAAAGGGACGGATAGATGACGGATGAGACTTCACCCGAATGACCCGATCCATTGACATCCCTAATCTCAGGGCACCAAAGTAGAAAATTTCCTAATTTTACATACTCCCTCCAAGTCTTAATGTTGGTTCCTGTTTCCTTTTCGGTGATAGTTTAGTGTTGGTTCCCCTTTCCCTTTTTGGTAAGTTTTGTGTGGTCCAAATTCAATTTCATGTGGGGTAGAGTGTTTTGTGTGGTCCAAATTCATTTCCTTAATTCTAGTGCCAAAAACAAAGTGAACCAACATTAAGACTTGGAGGGAGTATTTTATAAAAGTCGTTTCATAATATCGCTTTATTTTGGTCTTTATTGCCTTGACTTTTCATTTATGTTGGAGTTATATTTCGAGATAATGTCGGGTTATCTTTCGGAACCGACCAACTTTCGTGTTAGCTTTCGGGTTGCGACCGGTCGAAGTGTGTATCAGGTCGATTTGGGTTACTCGGGCCATCTCGGGTCGGGTCGGCCTTAATCGAGTTACGACTCATCATGGGGTCGTTTTCGTGTCGCAATATTTTGGGTCTTGTCTAGTCGAGTTGCTCGAGTTCTAGTCGAGTCACTCGGGGTCGGATTAGACTTATCAACTCTATCCGTGACAACTACAAGTTTGTGAGACTTGTACCAACTAATATTAGAAAGGTTTTTCTAACGTGTGCCCTAAAAACACATGATAAGAGGCTAAGTAGGGAAATATTGTTGAGAATATATCACTAATTATGGTAAATATGAGTTTCAACTCTAATTTATCATGTATATTCTCAATAATATTTTCCTAATTAGACACATGTTAGAAAATCCAATATTTAGAAATGAAAGAGTTTGTCAACGTCACAAGCAAGACTTGTTGTTGAAAATACCATCAGTTGTCAATTGTCAATAATATTACTACAAATTATTAAAATTTAAAAAATATCCCACCGAATTTCTTACCAAATTAAAAAAAAATTAGCAAAAAATGAGTATGATTCATAAAAAGAGACAAAATATTGAAAATAGAGAGGCTAGGATTCTCTTGGTCTAACCATGCATGCCAGCTTTACACAGATAAATAGTCCCAAACATTTCTGACATTTTTGCACCAATATTCACAATTTTACTGTGTATTCTTCTGTACTTCAAATTTCAATTATCACTCACAAAATGCTTGTAGTAAAACCAAATTAAAGAAACATAATCAAGAAAATTTAATTAACAAAAAAAAAAGGCAAGATATAATGATAAAGCTGTGGATGTTCCTGTTAATCTGCATTTTAATGTTGGGTTTAAGCTCCATTAATGGTGATACTGATTCTAAAGATGGTAATTAATTAATTTTTTTTACTGTTTACTGTTATCTTTAGTGGTTTTAGTAGCATTTGTGTTTTTTTTTTCAAGATTTCTGCTGATAATGTATGCTGGTTTGCATTATTTTTGAATTTGTTATGTGGGTGATGTTATTTTTGCATTTTTGCTGGTGGGTTATGTGCAAAGAATGGAACTTTGGGTGGTTGGTTATTCATTGGTTTTGTTTTGCTAATTTTATCTGACATTGCATTCATTGTGTTGAATGTTTGTGTTTTGGTGTTTTCTGTAAAGTTTGGTCTTTGTTACCCTTTTTGCTTTTTGAGTACTCCCTCCGTTCAAACCAATTACATTTGATTAAAATACGTCTCACATATATCAAACACACGTATGGAATACCTTTTTTTTTTGGTAGTGACAGTTTTGGATTAAGGATTCAGGACATGGAGGTTCTGTTAATTTGGTGGTTGAATTTTTTTTTTGTCTTGTTGGGATTGTAAGTTTACTGTAGTAGTTCAAGGGGAATATTGATGAAGACGGGTTTCGAAACCTGGTCATGAGTACCATCCCGGAGTGCTGGTGCAATTTTACTCACTGAGCTAGCTAACATCTACCTGAGGGTTATAAGCTGAAATGGGTGAATGAAGCGAGTGATTTTCATCTGTTTTTTTTAGTTTATCTGGCATTTTCAGCGCAGCCACGGTCTTCAATAGGAAGGGAAGGGTTAGAGGATGTTTATATATAGAGGAGTTAGTAAAGGAGGGATGAGGAGGCCTCGGGAATGGAGGGGTGGGAAAAGGATGGAGCTATGATTTTAGTTTGGATTTCAGAAGGGTAGATGAATCCATCCGATTGCCTGCCTACATTTTTCTCCGACCTCAACTTACCATCCAAACAAGGTATTTTGTCCCCCACGCCACTAAAATGGAAAGGGGACGGGGAGGGCAGATGTTTGTTACGTTTCTGTAACCGTTTCTTTTCTGCTCTGTTTGTGCAAGTTATGTTGACAATTGTGCTAGATTGCTGTATATCGATTCTCATTAACTTTTGGGGCGATAGAGTTTCTAAGCTTGTCTAACTTGCCAATCCTAGAGACACCTTTTGTAATTCCGCTGAGTTGAATTATTCATGTAGTTTATCAACAAACAGAAGTGTCTTAAGCACAAGTCATTCTGGATAGGATCATGAACTTCTGAATGTACCCACATCTGTGATAAAAAATATGGTGACATCTGACCAGCTTTTTGTAGACATACTAAACATATGACCGATTCTTCATGTTTCAATCTACAGCTTCTGCTCTTAACATCATGTACAGCAGCATGAATTCTCCATCACAACTCACTGGATGGACTTCATCTGCTGGTGATCCGTGCGGTCAATCATGGAAAGGCATTACTTGCTCAGGCTCAAGAGTAACACAAATGTAACCATGCATTTACCATTATATATTTGCCTTTCATTTTCGTTGTCGCCGATCATCTAGGAATTCTGTCAAATTCTCATTCTTTTTCCCTCTTTATCTTTTGCAGAAAAATTTCAAATCTTGGACTTACTGGTTCAATAGGGTATTCGCTTCAAAATATGGACGCTCTGACTGACTTGTAATACTCTTAATTATCTACAATGACTCTCACAACTTCTTGACATCTATTGTGTTTTAATAAATGTGTGCTTTTGTTTGCAGTGACATAAGTCACAATAATTTCGGAGGCACGGTACCGTATAACCTTCCTTTAAATGTGCTGCGATTGTATGTTCTCTTTTTCCGACTCTTAACTTTCAAGTTTCAACTCAATCTAACTTTATAATGTCAGGACTTCTATCACTTTAGTTTCAGTTGTTCTATTCCTCGTTCGTCTTTATATTCAACTTATCTAGCTTTCTATTTTGCGGTTTATGATCTTAGGCTTTTGTTTTTTGTGCAGAAATCTGGCTAGTTGTAATTTCAATGGAGCAGTTCCCTATTCAATTTCTACTATGAAATCCTTACAACAATTGTAAGTTCATTGCTTTTGATTCAATGCTGCTCTTTACTAAAATCTGCAAGAAACGCTAATGCTTGTTTATCTGCATGAGAATAGAGACCTTAGCCATAACCAATTCAGCGGACAACTCAGCATCGTTTTTTCAGACTTACCTTCACTATCATCAATGTAAGATGTCTTCCCAGCTATCAAATTTTTTGTGTCTTTATTTAGTTTCATCATATCAGAACTGTAATGTTGCTACTTATACTCGAAAACAATTCTAACTTTTCAAGCAAAACTTAAAATAGCTATTCCTCCTTTTCTTCTGAAATCGTAAACGAATTGAAGATCTATGATTTTGCTAAACAAATCTTTCAGGCATTTTATTTTCATGTAAATATAGAAAAGATTTGGCTGTCTTTTTCTTTAAAAATGAGTTCGATGATAACTCACTAAGAGTTGATGTTTCAGGGATCTTTCTGGCAACTCTTTTACAGGGAACCTCTCATCATCCATGCGTTCATTGACAAGTTTGACCTCTTTGTTAGTGATCTCTCCATGTCACTCCCTCTATTTCTCTTCATCTTATGACATGTGCTTTCATAAATTTTTTATCTGTAGATTGATTATTAACATTGCGCAGAAATTTGGAGAACAACCAGTTCACTGGCACAATTGATGTCCTTGCTGACCTACCTCTTCGGACTTTGTTAGTATTTATTTGTCTATAATCACTTTAACTACGCTTGTCTACAAATGATTTCTTCATGACTTATTTTTTTTTTTTTTTTTGCAGGAATGTTGCAAATAACCATTTCACTGGATGGATTCCACGGCAATTGCAAAACATAAATCTGCAGTATGCATTGCGAGACACTCCATCTCTGTGTTATTGATACTTTCTATGGTACATTGTTTTTATACTGAAATATTATCCCTTGACAGGAAGGGTGGTAACTCATGGAGTGAAGGTCCTGTACCGCCAGCTCCACCTGGTTTGCGCAGTCCTAAAAAGTCTGCGACCCACAAAAAGTCAGCACAGAGTTCTAACTCTAGTAAATCTGGTATAAGTGCCGGTGCTGTAGTTGGAATAATTTTGGCTATTGCTGTGGTTGTAGCAATTGTGGGTTTTGTCATATTTAAGAGAAAATCACGGAGGCCAACCCCCGACATAGAGAAGATGGACATTAAGAAGCCATTTGTCACAATCGCTTCAAATGATGTGCATGGTAATTCTGCTTTCTTGGCATTTCTGGTTTTGCTCTCAATGAACATTCCATATTGTCAAAAGTGCATAAATATGTTGGTAAATTCTGCCTCTTTAGATGAACTGTCAAGATTTATTGTGTGATTTTATCGAGAAGATAAACCACTTCTGTTGACTTACAGTTTCCTTCACTGCGTTCTTTTGATGATAACTGAGAAACTAACTGTGTCATAACTGATAGATTTGATCTACCGAGTATAAACAGTATACGAAAGACCACTGTCGAGTATCGACCTAGTTTATATTCCCAAAATTTTTCTTGTTGTGACTATTCCAACTTAGCTTAGTTTCCCTTCGTTTCCTATTGACCTGATGTTGAAGTACTAGAATGATTTAGTTGACAGCATAAAGCACTAAGGGCTTGTGTTCTGCAGAATTGAAATCCGTGCATTCTTCCTCCTCCATCAACACAACCACAGTTGATGCAGTTGCCACAATAAATCTTAAACCACCACCACTGGACCGCCACAAATCATTTGATGACGAGGACTTCTCAAATAAGTCAACTGTGACCAAGGTGCCTACACCAGTGCCTGCCAATGTAAAATCATATTCCATAGCAGATTTGCAGATGGCTACTGCCAGTTTCAGCTCTGAGAATCTTATTGGAGAAGGGTCTATTGGACGTGTTTATCGTGCTCAATTTGAAAACGGGAAGGTAAATGTCGCCACCTGCATTGTTTGCTTATGTAGTCATTTATTGATTTTCAAAATTTATCAATTACGGAGTACAATATTGTCAAAAGTCCTACAAATTTGATTAATTCACATCATACTTGGGCCGGTAAATTCTATATAAATGGATGTTTGAGTGTAGATGAAGGTGAAAAATTGTAAATCGACAGATTGAACAAGTCAATGCGACCAATAGTAAATGATTTTTTGAGAGATATGGAATGAGATTTTTTTGTTGTTGTATGTGAGTGTACAAGTAATTGTATGCTTTTCTCAAGCCTGTGTGCGTATCAAAATTTTTAATTTCTTAAATTTACCATTCTGACAGGTGCTGGCTGTGAAAAAGATTGATTCATCTGTGATTGCAAACCACAGTGAAGATTTCACTGAGGTTGTTGCCAGTATCTCCCAGTTACATCATCCAAATGTGACTGAGCTTGTTGGTTATTGCTCAGAACATGGGCAACACTTGCTAATTTACGAATTCCACAAGAATGGCTCGTTGCATGATTTCTTACATCTTGAAGATGAATACAGTGAACCATTGACCTGGAACACTCGTGTCAATATTGCTTTGGGAAGTGCACGTGCTCTTGAGTAAGTCAAGATGTTATTTTACTGTCATATGAAAAAAAGCGTAGAAGATCCTGAACTTTTCACTATTCTAGTCCTAGTGTTGGGTGAGTGCCAACACTAAGATAAGCCTCAAAATGACGATCTTCGGATTGGAAATATTGCATGTAAATGACTCTGTTTGTTGCTTTCTGTTATTCACAGTGCTTATTTGTCATTAACTGCATATCGTTACCACATGACCAGGTATATGCATGAAGTTTGCTCACTGTCGGTAGTTCATCAGAATTTCAAGTCAGAGAACATATTACTTGATGGAGAGCTGAATCCCCATCTATCCGATTGTGGATTAGCCACTATCCTTCCAAATGTAAATCAGGTAAATCTTATGATTAGAGCCTTAGAATCACCTAATTTGTTTCTTTCATGTACAGTTTGTTAAGTTGTATGTAAGTGTGCTGAAAATTTTCTTTTGTTGAGGCCATATATTTAATTCCTTGTCTCAGACATACTCATTTTTCATGTAAAAGGTGCATGCTAAGAAATTGGCAGTTTGGCACTATATATACAATCTATTTCGAGTGGAACGGTAGCTGTTAGGGCAATTCAATGCTAATAGACTTTAAACCATGGTCATGGGTACACCATACACTATTCAACAATTTTATTAGCTAAGTTAGCTGACATCAACTCTTATTCTTTTTTATATTCTTTGCTTGTATTGTATGCAGGTGATGAATCACAACACTTGTGCACCTGAAATTGCTGATTCTGGTCAGTATACTCTAAAAAGTGATGTCTTCAGCTTCGGTTTGGTCATGTTAGAGCTACTCACTGGACGAAAACCTTTTGATAGGTAAACTGTCTAAACTAATGCCCTCGGCACAAAATGAAGTCAACTTGGAATTTATAATTGATATTCTTAAGATAATGCTGTAATGTGTATAGCTCAAGGACAAGGACTGAGCAATCTTTAGTTCGGTGGGCAACACCCCAGCTTCATGATATTGATTCTTTGACTAAAATGGTGGATCCTGCTTTGGAAGGACTATACCCAGTGAAGTCTTTGTCTCGCTTTGCTGATGTCATTGCTCTTTGTGTCCAGGTATATCTTGCTGGTCCATGTATTTCTTTTCTTTGGTTTCAGAACGGCAACACTAAGACACTAAGACCTTAACCTTCCTGATTTATATGCATTTGCATGAACCTTGCAGTCCATGTCTCCACCTGTTTTTTTCCCCGAAACCATCACCTTTAGGAGTCAAACCCCGTCACATTTTTTCTCCAGTACTGGATTACTAATCCACTGAAATTCGAATCATTTTCTTGTGGAATAAAAGATTCACCATTATTTGGCTTTGAAACATGACGAATAAAGCAAATGGCTCAATTGTCATTTGGAGTCATTCGGAAATAACCTCCTTGTTTACGAACATATGAGCAACTGAGCAAGGCTGTGTACATCAAACCCTGGCCCCTACCCCACCTTTCACCAAACCCCCACATTTATATCTGGTGATGTTGAAGTTAGTCATGAATGGATATTACTATAAAACTTAGTTGCTTTCCGGTCATATTTTTTTTTTTCCTTGAATCAGAATTACTTCTTTTGCGCACTCTAGTTTTTGCACTGTTGTAAATTTGTAATGCAACTCTTCAGCATACTTTCTCAAGTTATTGTCTTTGTTTGAACAGCCTGAGCCGGAGTTCCGACCACCAATGTCAGAAGTGGTGCAAGCTCTAGTCCGGTTAGTTCAACGAGCAAACACGAGCAAGAGAACAGCCGGAAATGGTGCTCGGACAACTGAAAGTTCAGATACCAACGATAGTGTCAACTGAATGTTCTTTTTGTATCATCCTTGTTTTTCTTAAATTTTCAGACCATCAAAATTTATTTGTTTCTTCCTCATTAGTCTTTTCCCCCTACATATCCTCATCCCTTATTCCATACCTAGGTGTTGGAGGGCGGTGAATTCCTCCCTCATTTTTTCTTTCATCTCTTTTACCACTTGTAACATCGTCACCTCTATGGCTCTATTGTATAATGTCCAAGTCTAACATATTGAAGCTGAAAGTTTTTTTTTTCTTTTATTTTCCAACCATGATGTATATATATGCAATTATCTATCCCTTTTTTGTGACCATCCATCTTAGTTTTACTGGCTTACAAAATCATTTCGGGACTAATATTTAGGTTTTGTCGTCTCTTTTTGGTCCTAAAGAGAGTCATAACAGTATATTAGACCATATAACTGCTATGCATACAATACAAGTATACAACCATCTCATCGGTAATAATGCACAACTCAAGCTCGACCGCTCGTTAGTTTTAGGCTTTTAGCTACGTAGGCCGACTTGTTCAACTGTTTTTTTTTTTTTTTTTGCTTTTCCAACTAAACTTAACTTAATGGACAAGGGCTAACCCGAACTACACAGATGAGCATTTTTTTCGACAGAACTGAACTATGCAGACGAATAAGACCTAACCCGAACAAAACAAATATATAAACTAAATTGAAGGAAACTGAAATTAAATGGAAAAGAACAAAGCAACAATGGAGAACAGAGCAACAATGGCGAGCGAAAAGAACAGCAAACTCACTGACTTCCTAAAATCTGGAATTTACAGATTCCCAAATTCAAACACAACCTTCATAGACCCTGTTCGAATCCTCAACCATAACTATTCTCAATTTAGGGTTTCTCCTTCTTCTTATTACTCTCGATTTTTCAATCCCAAATGCTCCATTGACAAACAACAACATGAACAAGAACAAGAACAAATTGGGGAAGATTCAAATTCTGGGTTTCTTGAGAAAAATACCAAAAGAAAGAGGAATCAAAAGAAAAACAATAAGAGTAAGAACAAGAAGCAATGTGTTGGTCTTAATGAGAAAGAATTACTTGCTGATCAACGTCACCAGGTATAATTATTGATCAATTTTGTGTCTAATTTTGAGTTTTTAGGGTATAAATTTGAGGTTTTATTGATTAGAAATGCACTTTAAATTTCCTGGTTGTTTTATTTGAGGTTTAATTTGCATAATGACCGTCTTAAGATGGATATGACCGTCTTAAGGAAGACCAAAAGTAAAAATCTTTGACAATTTGTTGAAGTTTTATGTGTGATTTTGGGTTGTTTTGTTTCAAGGTGTTTCGAATTTGCATTGTATTAGAGTAACAGTATTTGTTATATTGTTGATGTTATAATGTTTAATTTCGGGTTATTTATGTTTGAAGGAAATTAGGCCATTACTAGTGAAGGCACATGAAGAATTTTTACTAGCCAAGGAAGTGTTGGATGTGATGTGTGAGCTTAATAGTGAACCTGAGGGTTGGCAACGTTGTATAGACTTGAATGCTGGGGAAATGAAGGAAGAGGTTAAGCTGGTCGAGCTTGGAAAGGTTTGGCAAGCACAATTTTATGAAATCGCTTTTCGTTTAAGTGGAGATAATAGGGATACTGAAGAGGAAAAAGGTGAGTTTATTTTGATTTTTTAGTTTCGGTTTTCTTCGTTCATGTCGTTTTGGTTTGTTCAATTGGTTGTGAAATAGGTGCTGATTGCATCTGAGACACAGATGTGAGCTTTACTTGGTATTTATTTCTGCATGAAACATGTTGCTTTTTTTTTTTTTTTTTTTTTTTTTTTAGTTTTTAGTGAGGAGCTATGAAGATTCAGTTATTCTGCTAAAATGCCTTTGGTGATGAGAATGATGAAATAGATGAACAAAATGTGATTTACATGCTTTCCGAAAAACAGTTATTTGATCGCCACCTGATGATCACTCAACTTATGTTGCACCACTTTCCATGTTGAGCTACAAAGCTTGTATCTCCACATGGTTTTAGAGCCGCTTATTACTGTAAATATGTAATATGAAGCTGTATGCTCAAATGATTATCATAAAATGCTATTATTGTCAACGTCATTGTCAAAATTAACCGAATATCGAAGATGATTTGTGATCTCTTTTACTTGAGGTAGAGCTCTAAAAGGTGGTTACTTTGATGTAGCCGTGCCAGTGTATACGTCCATCTTTGTTAGCCTAATTATTCTTGTAGTTGTCATATGTCAATTTGTTCAAAACTCATTATTAATCTTTAGCAGAGGTACGACACTGCCATGTCAGCTTCTTATGAGTTGTTTGGTCTGCAGATTCCACAACTGATCGACATTATGATCCAAGGTTACTCCCATTGTTCAATAACTTGGTCTCCAATGAGACTGATGATGATGCGGTGGCTGAATTCTTGACTAGCGAGTACATTTTACCAAAGAGGAGCTATTTTTACATGGTAAGCTGTTTGCCTCTTCAAAGTAAGTAATGTTAGCTATGTTACCATACATAACATTCTTGGTGTCTCATCTCATGAAAGTCTATGCTAAGTCTAAAATCTTACGTTAATTTTGATAATTTCTTACTTATACTTTTCTTCCTCTTTTATCCATGTCTAAAGTCTGACCTGGGGCGGATACACAACCTTGTTCCTGGTACGGGTGTTATGAAATATCTTCTCTGCATAAAGTTTCATTACGCATGTAGTTCAGCATTAATATTTTTGTAGAACATAATGTCATTATCATAGGCATCATGCCGGAAGTTCCATCTTTATTGGCGAGGAAAGCTGACTAATGTCAGTGTTGACCTATTTGTACTTGTAATTATCTGTGCATTCTTCCTTTATCCCATGATTGCAGCGTGAGGATTCTATTTCGTCAGCTAGTGTGGGTATGTAACATTCTGATACTTTCTCTCTCTTCCTGAATTTACCGGACATCACAGCTGATGCAGATTGTGGATTCAGTTTTATAGTGGTTGATCCGCCTTGGGAAAACAGAAGTGTCTATCAGAAATCAGCGTACGTGTGATTTGCTCTCTATTCCCAGTCTCCCATCGCTTTTGTGTTCACTACTCGTATTTGTTTTGTTCAATGCTGAGAACTACAGTTACAACACAATTTGGATCTTGTGTTCTCACTTGTCACCCTATCACTCTCCTTATATTTCAGACAAAAGCGATGTAGCTTGTAAAAATGTTCTCATGTCATAGTTTTGTTTTATCACAATTACTATACACCTTTTTTATTTCTAATGGAGCCACAGACTATGTCTATTGGAGAAAAAGGATTACGCATCTGAGGTAGTACCTCAGACCTTTAATTTTTGAGCATATACACATTGTTTCTGAGCATATTAGTATTTTTAAATATAGTTTTTGAGTAATATTATATTTTTTTTTTTTTAGTTTAATGTTTTAAATAAATGTACTCAAAAACATAATACTACAAACTCATAATATTTAAAATAAAACTCAAAAACTTTAATATAAAACTCAGAAAATAGATATTAAGAGGTAGTACCTCAGATGTATAGTCCATAAGCTGTGTCTATTGGATTTGGAATATGATGGAATCAAGTAAAATGACTCCCAAATGTTGTACAACTCCACGGCTATGCTTCTTATATTGTAAGACCATAGTCGGTCAATGCAGGTCTTTACGTTATTTTCATCATGGATTTATGGGTCATACAAAAGTGGTTTCTCCATGTTTTCAACATAGAGTTGGTGTTGGAGTACTGCTGTTGGATTATACAGATTATTCACGAACTGTATCTAAAATTGTCTAATATACTATCAACTTTATAGATATTTTATGCTTATCTGCTACGTTGTGCTTCTAGGTACTCTACGTTGCCAAACCGGTACTTCTTATCCATTCCTATCAGGAAACTTGCTCATACGAATGGAGCTCTTGTAGCCTTATGGGTTACAAACAGAGAGAAGTTGCGGAATTTTGTTGAGAACGAATTATTTCCTGCTTGGGGAGTTACATATGCTGCTACATTATATTGGCTGAAGGTATGTGCTTGTTAGTTGTTACTCGTCCAATTCCATCCCACTCCGCTCGATTTCCTTTAACGCATTTCACTGGTAGGTTGGCATTTTTCTATTGGGAACATCAATGCTTGTTGTTAAAAATATGTCTTATATTGCAGGTTAAAGCTGATGGGTCCTTGATTTGTGATCTTGACCTCTTTCATCACAGGCCTTACGAATGCCTTCTCATTGGCTACACTGGCAAACATGTAATTTTTTCCTTTATCCTTCACCTTTCAATCGTGTTTTAATTTCTCAGTTTTAGCCTAGTCTGAGGGATTTGTTACAGGATTCCGATTCTGAGGTATTGTTGAAAACGGCATTGAAGGATGATCAAGTTGTGATCAGCGTTCCAGGCGACTACTCAAGAAAGCCACCAGTGGGAGGTACTTTAATCTTTTCACTCTTTCATTCTATTAATCTTTGTTATTTTCTGGATTCATTGTCCGTCAGTAGACATTAAGAGTTTAAGACTTTTCTTCAAAACCAATTACAGTCTCTTCATATCCAGCCTCGAGCCTTCATTACTTTTGATTGATAAACAATCCTCAACTTTGACTTGGGCGTTATCATATAAATTCTTTCCCTTGAAAATATGTCAGATTTGCTGCTGGAGTATGTTCCAGGACCAAGGCCTACTCGATGCATCGAGCTTTTTGCTAGAGAAATGTCGGCCGGATGGACATCTTGGGGCAATGAACCCCTTCACTTTCAAGAAGCGAGATACTTTTCTCAACAAACAAAGGTATGTACAATCTGAAGATATCACTATGCAAGTATGCCTTTTCCCAACAAGCATTTATGTTGATTGTTGACTCGGATTGTTGAACACCGTCACAGCACATTGACTGATACGCAGAAGAAAGTTAGCAGGGAGATACAAAGTCAGTTATGGAGCATGTACTTGGGAGTGGCACGAAATTCCGGTACTCTTTCATGATTTTGTTGACTGCATCTATAAAATCCTTTCACTGCCTTCTTCCGAGCTTGAATTGCATACATAACAGCTTCAGTACAAGCACTGTTTATATCAAGCATATGGAATTAAATGATCGCGCCTAGTTAGCATATCTCTTTGATAAATCACTGCATTCAAAACCCCATTCTCACAAAGATCCCTGGCAGTCATTATTCTCTGACCTTTGGAATTGGGCAAAGGCGCGCAAGTTCACACCAAATCTCTCTCACAGGTCCTGGTCCGGAAAGTTGGAGTCGTCCTGACTTATGGAAGACTGAACTACACCATTGGGTTAAATCACTCAGGGGCACAGTCTAGAATCTAGTGTATCAGGTCTGCGCTTAAAATAATAGCATATGATTTATTTTCTTCTTGTTTTCTATCCTTTTTCTTTTTCCGTTTCCCCTCGCTAAACTCTTTGTTTTCACTATATCCTTGGTGCTTTCATGTTAATTGAAGTGAAATCAAAAGCTCTTACAATTTTTGCCTCGGAAAATAATGTTGCACAGCTATATTTCTAGAACTTTGATGTTGCTCCTACCTGAACGCAGTTCGCGGCTATGAGAACTTTGATGTTAACGCGGGAGTTGAACCCATCAACATGGCAGCCAAGTTTTAACTGAGTGAGAAATTGAGAATGCAAGAATTTGAAATAAATTCTCTTTTATTGACAAAGTTTGGGGGAAGCTAGGGGAGTTGACTTTCTAATATATATTTTTTGTCGGAAAAGCTAAAATCCAGTGATGAGGATGCCATAATGTATAGATCCCTCAAATACAATTTTAAAATCAACTTTGAGTTTTTAATAGTTTCGGTACAATTTCTCGAGTAAGGTGGAATTACACAATAAAGTTCTTTTACACAATTTGTGTAAGGTGGCTTATTTCTATTTATTTGAGAGGGAATACTAATTTCTATAAAGAATAACTAATTTTTGGATGTTTTTAAAATAACAATACTTCCTGCAGTTCATTCAATTTATTATTGAATTAGCCTTATTGGCCGACCAAAAAGTACGAGGCCAATTCAATAAAATCAGTTAGTTTCACTTAGGACAGACATATCCGTTTTACCATTATGTAAGGAAACTTTTACTAGTCCCTAAGCAGTTGGTCCTAAGAAAGTGATATATATTTTACCTGTTTTTTTAATTTAAAATGGATATATTCATCTTAAATGAGAAGCAGTACAACATAGTTAACGTGGATTAGCAGATAGCATCACATCATTGTTTTTCCTATAAAACTTGGCAATGGGGAAGATCTGAAACTTCGTCATTAGTATATGGGAACATTGAATTAGACCAATTTTTGCCAAAATTTCAATAATTTTGTTCAGTAGAGTGATTAAAAATGATTCAATCTATCTCGAATTAGTTGAATCATGATCCGACAGTCCTCACTAATGACAAGGATTAGTAGAATAATAATCCAATTACCCCTATTTAACTACTTTATGACAACAACTTGTATTTGACTTAGCTTTATTAAACTACTAACACCCTTCTCTGATTTAATGTCATGTTACACCCGCTTCCTATGAAAGAAGTCATAACTATCTTGTAGTACTTCCGACTCAGTTTGTTCTTTAAGTTTTTATTTTTTGTGAACATTATTTTAATCAAGGGGGAAAAATCATCAGTGGAATCTGAGGGGTATATCAGAGTGTTTGCCATCATCATCACCCTAAACAAAACTCTGTGATTCAGTTAAATGAGCCATGTTGTTAGAGGTTTCAATAATTCAGACTCACTACTTTCATTTGTTCATCCTACTCTTATATTCAATCACTTTTTCTTACCAACAAGTTTGCAACCCACAAGATCAACAAGCTCTTCTAAC
>VHZZ01003815.1:52137-65881 GCA_009801015.1 Silene noctiflora
TTTTTATTCTCTTTTAATATAAAGGGTACTAATGGAATCTAGTGGTAAAATGTGCGGGAAGTAGTAAAATTGCGTGCGGGATTTAGCAATTACGATGAAATTGGATGTGAAAGAGTAAAGTCCGTATGTGATAAAGTAATTCCGATTTGTTATTGTAACCCACATCATATATATTATTATTATTCTCATATTTATATTAACAAATTTTAAATGTTCTAAAAAAAATCTATCAATTATATCAATTCCGATTCCGATTCCGATTGATGATACATGACCATACATCACCTAATATTTTAAGAGATCTTCTCATATTCAGCATGGCAAGTTTTACTAAGATTTTGCAATGGGTACTCAATATATGAAACTTCATGATTTGTATATCAAAACATAGAATTAAACGTCACAGCCAAGATTTTCTCACATCCAAGAATTAAACGTCACCCCCATCCTCACTAACGACTAACGAGTAACCACCATCAACGGACCCATAAAATTTTGTTTCCGATTTCCTAGTAATATTATTTCATAAGATTGTACTCCGTATAATATAATTTTTTCTCCATAAAACTAAAGCTAATATATTCTTTCGGGTGTCCCCGGACCCATATGGCTCAAGGCGAATTAACCAAATACTAATGACTACTAACTTAGTCCGTACAAGTATGAGAGGTGGTAGACGTGATACTCATGTCCTGAATTCAAATCTTGTCATCATCAAAATCGCTCCCTTGACACCCAAAAGAAACAAGACTAGTGACAAGGATTAGTAGATTAGATTAATCACCTAATTGCCCACATTAAACTACTCTTGGCAACTTATATTTGACTTAGGTTTATTAAATTCCTTTCCCTAATTTGATGACATGACCAAGAGCTATTAAAAAGAATCATATTACTATCTTGTAGATCATGATGTTTGCTCACATTGCTAATGAGTATAAAAAGCACACTCTTTCAAATGTTTAGTAATAACAACTAACAACATAAATCATTCACAAAAATCAACAATTTTAATATAAAACCGTTTTGCATAAGCGTTTTTTTGTAAAACCAAGTGATTATTTACCTAAAAACCTTTTTGATTCATTTATTTGAGCCATGTTAGAGCTTACATTACTTCAAACTCACTACTTACATTTGTTCATTCTTTTGTCGTATTCAATCACTCTTTCTTACCAAGTTTGCAACCCACAAGATCAACAAGCTCTTCTAACCTTTTCTGATCAGTTTTTGGCTACTTCATCGATCTCGCTGAACTGGAGTGCCGTCTCTGATTGCTGCTCGACATGGGATGGGATTGATTGTGATCACACAGGCCGGGTTACCCGTCTATGGCTACCTTCAAGAGGTTTAACAGGAGCTATACCCTCTTCACTTGGGATGCTGACAAGTCTTTCTCAGCTCAATCTTTCCTGTAATTCTCTTTCCGGGTTTCTCCCTGTCGGGTTCTTCCGATCGTTGAAAAGCCTCGAGATCATTGATTTGAGCTCGAACCATTTGACGGGTGATTTATCAGCATCATTTTCAGTAGACGGTAGCTTTGCTTCAACTATCCATGTTGTAGATGTATCAAATAATCAGTTCAATGGCCAGATTGAGCCATCTTGGTTTGTTCTTGCATCGAACTTGACGAGTTTTAATGCTACCAACAATGGCTTTACTGGTCAGATTCCTGTATCAATTTGTACCAACTGCCCTCTTATCGAAAAACTCGATTTCTCCAACAATAAATTAAATGGACAGATTCCTGATGGCCTAAGTCGATGCTCGAGACTTGAAATTTTTCGAGCAGGCCTTAATTATCTGTTAGGATCACTTCCTGCTGACATTTCTACACTGCGATCATTAGTTGAGTTATCAGTTCCTGCAAATAGCTTATCTGGGTTCATACCAGAAGGCTTAATTGGCCTTCCCGAGCTCAGAATTCTTCAGTTGCATTTTAATAATTTTTATGGCACAATCCCTCGAAATATAGGGAATCTCTCGAAATTAGAACAATTAGACCTCCACGCAAACAATCTCAGCGGGTTCTTACCACCATCACTAATGAACTGCACAAATCTTGTCCAACTCATTTTAAGGGTCAATTTCCTGCAAGGAAATATCTCTTCATTAGATTTCTCAAAACTAAAAAGGCTCCAAATCATCGACCTTGGAAACAACGACTTCACAGGGAACTTACCGGAGTCCATATTCTCTTGCAAGTCACTAACTGCAATAAGAGTAGCTACCAACAGATTAGCAGGAAGAATTTCAGCCAATGTTGTGGCTCTAGAATCACTGTCTTTCCTCTCTCTTTCTAACAATAGCTTCACCAACGTGTCTGAGGCCATTAAAATACTCGCGGCCTGTAAGAGCCTCACACTGCTAACGCTATCCAAAAACTTCTACGGTGAAGTTTTACCTGGTGAAGGAAGCTTTACTAGGCCCGATGAGTTCAACAGTCTGCAGGTTCTTGGACTGGGAGGTTGTAACTTCAAAGGTCAAATCCCGAGTTGGTTGGTTCACATCAAGAGCTTAGAGATTCTAGACTTGTCTTATAATCAACTTACAGGGGCAATCCCAGGTTGGTTCGATACTCTACCAACCCTTTTCTACTTGGACTTATCTGCCAATCTTCTTTCAGGACAGTTACCTTCACAACTCAGTAGGCTCTCAGCATTAAGTTCAGAGAAGGTTATGGAAAATCTGAGCCGAAGTTATCTTGAGATCCCTCTCCTTGTCATGCCTCAAAACTCGAGTAGAAACGACTATAATCAGCTTGCAAACTTGCCCCCGGCTATATATCTTGGAGGCAATCAACTAACAGGGAATATCCCAAGTGAGCTGGGTCAATTACATAACCTTCATGTGCTGGATCTCAGCCAAAACCATTTCTCAGGCAGAATACCACAAGAATTTTCGAGTCTTACAAATCTCGAAATGTTGGATATGTCTCGGAATAGTTTGACAGGAGAAATTCCAGTTTCTCTGGAAAACCTGAACTTTTTGTCAACGTTCAATGTTTCCTACAACAATCTTACAGGACCGATACCAACAGGAGGACAGTTCAATACTTTCACGGAAACGAGCTATGCCGGGAACCCAGGGTTATTTAGTCAGGTTCAGCAGGATCCTTGTTCTCCCCAATCGCATCCAGAAAACCCACATCAGGACACCCCCAGAGAGAGAATCGAACATAACCCTTTTCTTCATGGATTTATAATTGGTAGTTCAACCATCTTTCCAACAGTTTTTGCAATTAAAATAATCCCCCAATTAACCATCCTTTACAGAAACAAGCGATGAAAGGAGATCCTTACATTCAAGCAACAAGAAAACTGCAATGCTTGTTATTTTTGAAACAGCTTTATCAAAGAAATTTAATGTCCGTGAGGATTTAATAGATATTAGTGACAATTCATAAAGCATATAATTTGAAGTATTTCAATGTCTATCATCACTCTTTTAGGAAGCAAGATAAGTTTATCACAAAATAATTTGGCAATCACAAAATAAAACTTACGACAACAAACAGTAGATCATATAAACATTCAGACTCACAATCTTCTCAGCACAACAATATTGATGGTCTTTCCACATTCCATCAGTAACAAGCAAAATTCCGACGAACAAATTGAATCAATGAATTAGGAGACGGCAAAAAGAAAACATATATCATAAACCTTAAGAGAAATCAATCGCTACAAAGTACCCAGGTAAAGTAGGAGTATCAAACATCAATGAAGACTGCCTTCGAAGTCATTCATCCTCGGCTATGAAGTTTGGTACCTCACCCTGGCAGATGTATTCATCACACACTGATGCTGATGCCCACCCCCTTCTTAGCCGAATTATATCTTCAGTGAAAGTCGACCCTGAAGACCCGATGAATACACTTGACATTGCACAGATTGTTTTATCTAGCATTGCATCCACCTTCATACGGAAAGCATTACATGTATGAGAATCCGCTAAAGAATAATTTTAAGATTGTACAAGTTAAAGAAAGTTCCTATATTACAGGCCATATATTGCACGCTTATTCATGTTTTTATCCGTTAGTTTTGACCTTGTGGGTGGATTTGTAGCGGATTAGGGTGATACAATCCGAAGCAAGCTGAACTGATCTCTGATACTCTAGCACTAAAAGACATTGGATTTCGTAAACAATGGGTAGTAACATGTCTGCTCGATATGGGAACTAGGTCACGAATACCATTTTTCGTTACATCACCAGTTATGCTTAAACTGACATCAGCAAGATAAGTTTAAATTTAATGATTATACATTGAAGCGTCAAGCAACAATGGCACCGTAGAAAATAAGACAAGTTAACATCAAGGCTATTACCTAAATCACAGTCGATAAATACGGAAAACACTGGCCCTTAGAAATTAGCATTGATGAATGTCGCAGGTGAATCACAAAGATATTTGATGAGTTCAAGAATTTTAATATTTTCTATCGAGGGGCAATTGCAGTAAATGATTCAGAGAAGTACACTCTTACCTGGGAATCCCCATCAAGGCCATGTCTATACAGCAAAGCATCCCATTTCTCGGCTGAATTCCGTGCTGGTCGCTGAACAAGGGGTACAACTTTCCCGTCAACAACAACTAGTGACTGAAGTAATCCAGTTTCACTATCTGCAGCATCAGTGGAAAGATATATAACTGGGGTATTGGCCCTTGCAACTACCCTTGTAATGCAGTTTGCAGCTTGAGGAACCGAATAATAGCAGCTTGGATTTTTTGCGTTGCTGAATTATCAGTTGAAGACAACGTTAGAGATTCATAATGACATTTAAGTTGCAATGTAAATGAACATTGAACAATGTAGTTTGTTAGCTACTCCCTCGGTCCAAATCATTTGTTTATCTTTGATTAAAATACCCCTCACAATGAATATAAAAGGTAAACATATGACTGAGACGGATAGAGTATTGGCTTACAACGTCAATAAACATTGAACAATATAGATAGTTGGCTTCTAGCCTACTGCTGAGTAAGTGCAGAATAATGAACATACCAAAACTTTAACCAACCATGTCTTCGAAAGTGAAGGGCAACATAATCCTTGCCCAAAAAGGTTTGGACAAAACGCTGGGCAGTGAGCATTATCAGGCGACTAGGCTCAACCAAAGTTCTGCACTTGTGAGCAATAGGACCTCCGGGTTGCATAACCCATTCCTTTTCGACATCAGCAAAAAAGACATCTCCAATAGCAATAACCGCATCAACAGAAGAAAAAGCACCTTTAACATCCTCGACTGTCCTTTTCTTTGGTTTCTTCACATCTTCACCCCAAGGTGACTCAAGCTTAGGCAAAGACAAACCTAGAGACTTCAACTTCTTAACATGATCATCATCAATATAACAATCCGTGAAGTAGCAAATAAATCTATCAATGCTCATTTCTTTCTTCCTCGCCTCAGCAAACTCCTCAAACGTTACAACCACATTTTTTCCCAAACACTTGTTTATATGCTCGACATCTAACACCTTATTAAACTCATAATCAACCTTATGGCTCGGAATAACCAAAACCCTATCTAAAACCGCGGCAAAGAACATATGCTTCTCTAGGCAAATCAAGTGGTTAGACATTTGCCCCGACACACAAATCGCAAACAAGTACTTATCCGACCTCGGATTCCACTCAATGGTTCTCCTCTCTTTCAACTTCTGATCCACTTTTCCACACATACTAAAACCCCCTTCCATCAAATCATCATTTTCAGCACCCAATTCTGAGACATTCCCATTCTTATGAGTTGACAACAAAACCTTCTGAATCTCCTTATTCAACATCAACCCATCAAAAATCCTACCTTTCAAATCCTCAAACCCGGCTTTTTCGACCGGCATTCCACTCAAATTCAAGTACCCCGAAGTACTATTATCACCATCACCATTATCATTACTCCTACTATTATTCAATGTAACATTCGATCTAAATGTATGATTCAACAAATTAACTAACCCTAATTGCTGCTTTTTCAACAAATACAAAGCCCTCAATTCAGCTTCCCTCATTTGATCAGAAGATGATTTAATCAAACCAACACTCCAATCACTTGAATTACCACGAAAATCTACTGAAAAGTAAAGTAAAACTAACAATGGTATTAAGATCACTAAAAAAAGATATCTCTTTTTCATAAACTTACAAAGATCAAGCTTGAAACGACGTCGTGGCGACGCCCCGAAACCATTATCATCAATCTGGAAAGTGGGTTTAACGGTGTCGTTTTGATTAATCAAGGTTCTTCTATCATCTTCCTCATCATCTGAAGAATTACCCTCTCTTCCCAATTCTTTCATCATTTTCACTAAAACTCACTAAATTTAGTGAAGATTAGGGTAAATTGGTTGATGAAAGTGGGAAAAGATTCAAACTTTTTATCTGGGTATTAGAAAAAATAATGAATTTCAGTGAAAAATTGAGGAATAGTGTACCCAATCCACAGAAAGAGTTAACGAATTGGGGATTTAGGGTTATGATTATAGAATACGAAAGTGGGAATGAATGTGTTAATGATCGAATCAACGATAAATTTTGGGAATTGATGGTGAATTGTGGGAAATTTGCGTACCAAATTGAGAAAATCAGGTAGTTGCTTCAACTTCAAGTGATGAGCAAAACAATGGTGAAGTGTAAATTTGGTCGTCGGTGGAGGAGGTTGACACTCCACATCTATGACATGATCGTTCACAATTGAAAGATGCAATCGGGTTATTTGAGTCCGTTATGAATTGGGTTAAAATGTGACCATGTTCTAATAAAAAGTTACTAGAACAGTTTTCAAATAAAATGTGAACATTTAGCTGTAACATTTTATTATTAAATACTCCGTAGTCACTGTTTACTACAAAATGATGACATATTCACCGTCTTAATCTATAATCGATAAATAATATAAAAAAGGGTAGACATACTAGTAATCTAGCTACATGGCATCATTATATCGGCCTTTTTCTAACATTTTGGCGTTCTAGGCTTCTTGCTCTATGTTCCTACATACAAGCAGCCAATAACAAGTAAAATAAATGCTCCATCAACAAAAAGTAAATAAAAAAAAAGTAGTTAATTGTTTTAGTAAGTTCTTTCGTCCCACAATTAGTATACGGTATACCTCTCCATCTCCTCATCTTAACTACCATAAAAATTATGCATTAACAACTCATGAATATCATTAAATTGCATTTGTCCCCGTCGATTGAATTTTCCCTCCCCAGTCCCCATGTATAGGTATCTTTCATTTGCATCCCAAAAGTCATTTTTACTATCGATCATATTTTTTTTGTGACCACTCTACTTTTGTAAGGAATATATTATATAACAAATTTTCTCTTTGTTTACAATTGGGTTTTATAACAGCGATGGTGATTTTGTTTGATTTCGGTTGCACAAGTCGAAAGGCAAGGGAGACAAAGCTTCTGCGATTTCTGCTCTAGCATGACAGGCGAATTGATGGAGAGAGCAATGGTGGTCGATCGATTTCGTTGCTGTGTTGAGCAAATGAAGGCAACCACGTAGGGCTCAAGATGATGTGGGCTCGATAACGTTGGCTGAACTGTATTACTAGCGAATTGGGTTCGGGTTTCTATTCCGAGTTCGAGCGGTTCTCTTTTCTAGGTTGCTGAGTTCGAGCCATGGTGATTTGACTTGAGGGGGTGTATAGTGCTTTGGGACGATACTCGAGTTAGATTCCGACTTCGTGCGTGGTAGTTGTTTCATGGAGGAGCAGGTTTTCGCAGCAAGATGGAGGCAAGTGAGACTTCATTGATGTAATGCCCCCATCTACCAGAGTGCCTTACCAAGGCCTACCTTAGTAAGTGAAATGCTACCATCTCGGTTGCCCGAGATAATATGCATCAAATAGACCATAAATAAACATTTTAATAAAGTATTACGGTTTAGTCAATTATAACAAAACTAACAAAATCCAACTGTAGAACCAAAATACAATTCCATGATAAAGTTATCTAAAAACATACTGACATCAAAAGCTAGCTAGACTCGGTGGTTCTCCCCTCCATCCCGTACGAGCTCAACCAACAAACTTGCTAGAAATCTGCTCACCATTCCCCAATGGATCACCGCAGGTTCACAACACAAAGAGAAGGGTCAGTCAACTGCTCAACAAGCATAAGCTACGAAACAAACAACAACAATAACCATCCTACATTAGCCAATTCTCATCCATAAAGTAAACCGTTAACTGCAGTCAAACCTGCAAGATTACCCATTGCAATAGGTACCCATACCGCCAGTGGTAGACCGCAACCTTGCCACCTAAGCCCCGCTAATCGCAACGAGCGAACCCAGATCATTAATGTGCACATCCTCCTTACGACGGGAACCACAAGGGGCGAACATGGGGTGAAGACTATCTCCCGACGATGGCTTCGTAAAGAATACCAACACCACCAACAATCCATACTCTATAAACCACATCACAATAATATACAATTCCGTTTAACATAAATCAACACACGGATGACTGAGTAGGGAAACCCTACCTTATTCAAAATTTCGCAACAACACAATCAACGAGGCTAAATCCGCTTCTCTACGAAACCGTCATCTAACCAAGATAATCAACAATACTACATCACAATCCATCCAAAATTAACTAATCAAACCCTCAAGCTAACCCAACCTAGGGTTTCAATCAACATAACAATTTACAAGATAGCGGAAGCAAACTTACCAATTTACCGACACACGAACGCGGAAATCCGACAACAAGGACTATATCTTTCTTGCTAGGTGATTAGAGTGATTAGGGAGTGATTAGGGAGTGATTTGAGAAATATTTTAGGTTAGAAACCGATTATGAACTGCTTAGACGAAATATATATAACCCCTGTATCACTCTAATCAGACCGCGGAAAAATGACCCGTCAGACCGGGAACTCGGTCGAGTACCAAACATACTCGACCGAGTACGCCCTACTCCACCGAGTGTCTCACATACTCGGTCGAGTGCTCACATGCAGTATTCTGCCTCAAAACAGTTGATGACTTACTCGGTCGAGTACAACATACTCGACCAAGTTCCTTTGCTCATAATCCGAGGTACTACAATCTTCCCTCCTTAAAAGCGAACTTCGTCCACGAAGTTCACGCCTATACCCATATAACACAACAACTTAAACATATTATAACACACACTATACTTCCTTAAACATAACATAAAATCCACAAACACAAATGAAAACACGATTGTTACATTCTGCCCCTGTATAAACAAGGTTACGTCCTCGTAACCGAACTCATATCTGAACAACTAAAACCAATCATACCACCACAAGGAAAACGATGCAAGAACCACGTTATGAACCAAGGAAAGCAAACAAGATCACAAATAAGGATACCAAATAAGTACAAATTAAACAAGATTACTCCCACACAACCTTACCACTACAACCTTTACCACACCACAAGTCATTGTTATATCAATATAGACACTATCATTATAGTTACAAAATAGTACATTTAATTTGAGAATACAACTTAAACAAATGCACCAACTTAGATAAAGGTATAGAAGTGAACAAGATCAAACCATGTAGTATATCCACACCCAAACACGATAAATAGATATCACGTCAACAATTCACTCAACAATCCACTAAGAAAATATTAATCTTCAGAAAAGATATTAAGACATATAAAGTCACTTGTTAATGAAATTGTAAAATAACAGAAACGAAATTGTAGCATAATAGAAACGAAACAACACCTTCTACTCCCTTCAAGCAAACTTCGTCTCGAAGTTTTCTAGCAAATACTAACCACTCATACTATCATGTATATTATTCACTATGTCATTACCACGATTTACTCATGCCTCTAACCATGCAATGTTATATAAATGCAATTAAGTATTCCTCTTCCTTTAACATCTTCCACATCATATTCATTTAATCACTTTAAATTGCATGCCAACAACTTAATGAGCCACAATTCGTCACATAACGTCGACGTACAAGCTCATATATCATCGTAACACCCCCACACTCCAAAGTGCCTTACCAAGGCCACCTGGAGTATAAAAGTGCTACCATCTCGGTTTCCCGAGGCAATGATAATCATTAGACAATAAAGAAACATATTTAAATAATAGTTTAAACTGTTACAACCGTATCATCAAAACTGTCTGACCAAAATACAAAATCCAAAAGACAAAACNAAAACTCAAACTCAAGTCTAAACACTAGCTACTAAACTCAGACACAGCGGGAGCATCTAGCTCGATGATCACCCAGTCATACCATGCACATATAAGCTATACCTGCTCAACAACTTCTCACCATCCCCGAATGGATCATCACATATTACAAACACAAAATCGGGGTCAGTTACTGATAACAAAAAACAACAAAGGCACATCACACCCAAACCACACACCAACACCTCCATCACTCCACATCACTAACTACACACCCAAGGTGTGTAGCCCTGCCAGTGGGGGACCGCAGTCGTTCCCCACCTAAGCCCCGCTCATATTAACCGAGCGATAAACCCTATTCATTAATGCGCACTTCCCCTCCCGTGGCGGGTTCCACGGAGGGCGAATCAAGGGCRTGAAGCCACTCCCGCAAGTGACTCCACTCAGCCGAGGACACACCTCGCAACACAGCCAACACCTCACATCCACCATATCACAACATACAACCAACATAGCATACATAACATAATAACCATACAACAAAGCCAAATACGAAATCAGCAACCGAGTAGGGAAACCCTACCTGACTAGCAATCATCACAATCAACAGCTCAGAAGCGCTCTTCTACGAAATCACCTCCTATACAATCACACAATGTACACAATCACAAAACTACCACCAAAACCCCCAAACATCCCACAATACCTAATTAGGGTTTAACCAACATTAGTCAAAAGACACAAAAACAGTATGTAAGGCTTACCCACGAAACAAGGAACAAGATGACGTAAAGGACACTAGAAACCGACGACTCAAGCTCCTGGATTTGCAAATAACGCGAGGAGGGCAAAGCAACGATCTCCCTTTTTTTTTGTTTTTGAATGGTTTTTGTGAAAATATGAATTGTGATTAATGAAGAAACCGTCGGCCGTAGTTACATACTAATCTCGCATTATTAACAAAACCCGACTAAACAAACCCGTAAGACATACTTACTCGATCGAGTAAGTGAGTTACTCGATCGAGTGACCCTTACTCGATCGAGTGACCCTTACTCGATCGAGTCCCTTGTGTACTCGATCGAGTACCCAACAGGCAGACTTTGATTCTAAATCACATAAACTTACTCGATAGAGTGAGTCCTACTTGATAGAGTAACTAAAGGTACAGAAAACCGTAGTATTACAGTCTTCCCTCCTTAAAAGGAACTTTTTCCCCAAAGTTCGACCCATACATAAGAAACARACGCGCTAACTCGACATACTATAACTCCACRACGCAACCAAGACCACMAATGCACCATTACCACCACACATACTCGTAACAACCTCCCAACACAACACCAACCAACCAAAACAGCATCAACATAACCAATTACATGAACAAACTCCCAAAACACAACATCAACCAACTAAAAACAACATCAACTTAACCAACTACATAAACAAAACTCCCAAAACTTAAATGCGATCATCTCCTACCCCCCTAAAAGAAACATGGTTACGTCTCCGTAACCACACATACCTGATAAAAAAGAGACGAATATCGCTCCCGCATGGCCTCTTTCGCCTCCCAAGTAGCTTCCTCAATCTCATGATTAGACCACAATACCTTAAGTAAGACCGTCTCCCCGGACCTAGTCTTTCGAACCTTGCGATCAAGAATCTTCTTGGGAACCTCAAGATAAGATAACGACTCATCCAGATCTATATTCTCCACCTCAAGGACATGAGAAGAGTCACTAACATACTTACGCAGCTGAGAGACATGAAGCACATTATGCACCCGATCCAAGGTCGGTGGTAAGGCTAATCTATAGGCAACGTCACCCACTCGATCCGAAATCTCATACGGTCCTATGAACTTCTGGCTCAACTTCCCTTTCTTCCCAAATCGCATAACCCCACGCATAGGAGACACCTTCAACAGAACCTTGTCCCCGACSTGAAACTCGATATCCCGACGATGTAGATCTGCATAAMTCTTTTGTCGATCCTGGGCCGCTTTCATCTTTTGCCGAATTACYTTCACCTGCTCTATCATCTCCTGMACCAACTRTGGTCCTAAAACCACTRCCTCARYACTATCATCCCAGCAAATCGGACWCCTACACCGTCTCCCATACAAAGCCTCAAACGGAGCCATACCAATACTCGAATGGTAACTGTTGTTGTACGAGAACTCAATCAAATCTAACCGATCCTCCCAGCTACCCCCAAACTCCATCACACAAGCTCDGAGCATATCCTCTAAAGTCTTTATCGTCCTCTCCGTCTGTCCATCTGTCGCAGGATGGAAARCAGTACTCATCTTCAAGGTCGTTCCCATCAATTCCTACAACTCCTGCCAAAACCAAGAAATGAATCTCGCATCTCTATTCGACACAATGTCCTTAGGGACCCCATGCAGCTTCACCACATGCTTCCGGTAACCAAGGGCCAACTGAATCTTACTCCAAGTATCTTTCATTGGAACAAAATGAGCTGACTTAGTCAACCGATCCACTATAACCCAGATCATGTTGTTACCTTGCTGACTCCTCGGTAAACCCACTATAAAATCCATGGAGATCGATTCCCACTTCCATTCCGGCACCTCAAGAGACTGAATCTTACCCTACGGTCGACGCTGTTCTCCCTTAACCCTCTGACATGTCAAACACCGAGCCACCAGAAAGTCTTCCTTAAATCTTGGTACAACTTGTCACTTCCCGGATGTACCGAATATGGTGTACAATAAGCCTCTGTCATGATCACTTTCTTCAGCTCCGCATCAGCAGGAACACACCATCTCCCATCAAACCTAACACTCCCATCAGAATGAATAGAGAATCTGGACACTGTCCCTTTCTCTACTCCAGCTCTCCACCCCTGAATCTTAGCATCATCACCCTGCTTCTCCCGAATACTAGCATATAAGTCCGGTTCCACTGTCAAGTCTCTCCTAGCATCCTCTTTCTGAATCATATGAATTCCCATCCTCCCAACCTCATCTCTCAACCTCATCAAAGACATGGTCGTGCACAAGGAATGCACACTCTTCCTACTCAGCGCATCAACAACCACATTGGCTTTCCCCTCATGGTAGACAATATCCATATCATAGTCCCCAATAAACTCCATCCACCTCCTCTGCCTCATATTCAGCTCCTTTTGAGTAAAGATATATTTAAGGCTTTTGTGATCTGAGAACACCTTAAAGGCCGCCCCATAAAGATAGTGCCTCCAAATCTTAAGAGCAAACACCATTGCACCCAATTCCAGGTCATGAGTTGGGTAATTCTCCTCATACGGTTTCAACTGCTTCGAAGCATAAGCTATCACCTTGCCAATCTGCATCAGCACACACCTCAACCCATTCTTTGAAGCATCGGTATAAATCTCAAAGTTCTCACACCCCTCAGGTAACGCCAACACAGGAGCTGTGGCCAAACGCTCCTTTAAAGTTCGGAACGCCGTCTCACAACTTTCATCCCAGCGAAACTTCTTCTCCTTCCTCACCAACGCTGTCATAGGCCTAGCAATCTTGGAGAAATCCTTCACAAACCGACGATAATACCCTGCCAAGCCCAAGAAACTTCG
>VHZZ01003815.1:87822-101564 GCA_009801015.1 Silene noctiflora
CGAGTGGCCCTTACTCGATCGAGTCCCTTACGTACTCGATCGAGTACCCAACAAGCAGACTCTGATTCTAAATCACATAAACTTACTCGACAGAGTGAGTCCTACTCGATAGAGTAACTAAAGGTACAGAAAATCGTAGTATTACAATCATATTTAACTCATTCGTATCAGATCATAAACAACCGAATAAGGTTACTAAGCAAAATGCTAATTACATATCGCTAGACATATAATACTAATTACATGCAAATCCACGTTTCGTTCCATTCCAGCATGCACTATATTCCCAGCGCAATTAGCAAACATACACAAGTAATGTAAACAATAAAACCATCCAACTACATTAGTCATGCTCATTGACTAACGTCAAACCGTATCTACATATCATAGATCATCGGTTCTTTCTATTAAGCATAAAGTCATGCGCAACTATAGCCATAAGGTACCAAGTACAAGTAGATTACATATCTACATCACTTTAACATATTTAGCAAATTAGCTACACATGATTCCGCCAATTTACATGTCAATAACCTTATTAACTCAAATTAGCCATTCATACTTGGCTTTTCATGTAACACAAGTTCTATTCCCAATTACCTCGATTTATAAAGCTCAAACAATTAAGAGTAAAAACCGATAAATTTAAACATGGCATACTTCATCCTAAATCCAATGCAAGCCAGTTTATCATGCTACTACCTTCACTTCCTCATGTTATTAACAAGAATTTATCAAATGCACGTAACCATCTACACATGTTCCACATCATAGTCATTTAATCCTTTTCATTCCCATGACAATACCATTATTAGTTCATTATATAATGTTTCCATAGTAAGCTCTATAACATCCAAACTTACCATTGTCGGCCGTTGTATATCTTCTTATATCAGCATAGATTATACTTAACATAATGTAAATAACCAATATCATCCATAAATTAAACTCGTTCATATCAATACACATGAGTTGCAAATTATAGGTAAATCTCATACTTCACACATAACTCGTCAACTATACATATATCCATTTCAAACACAAGCACTATTCTCGCCACGATTATCATCATGCTCAAGCAAGTTAAACAACAAAAAACCATCTAACATGTCGCTAGGTATGCCGTTCAAATCTTGAAATTCATAATTCACATTATGCCTATACCGTCTAAGAATCTCAAACTCACCAATACTACTTGTATACGTGCTTGAAACTGAACGTAAATTATTCATAGAATCATGAATATTGCCCTCATAGACAAGATTAAACATGTCCTCATATTGCTAGGAAGGAATATTACACTTGTATACAAATTGTGGAAGGAACGAAGCAAAGTCCGACCTAGGTCGATCTACCCACGTCTGAGGTTGGTCGACCAAATCTAAGTTGATCGACCCAAGTCCCAAGTCGGTCGACCTGGAGCTCCCAACAAGCGTTAATCCGAAATTTTCTATACTACGACAGCTCATACGCAAAATTTACAATTTATCCTAAGCTAACATACAATACACCAAACAACTTATAACGTAGAAGCCAATTTGTTTACAACACCTTAATACATTCCAGCACAACTGTCATTTACTTCATAATTACTAACATGTTCGGTATTAATTCTTACAAATTAAAATTTTCACTTATATGCATAAATTCTCACAAATTAGTAAACATGTTTCATTCACATCTGATCCTCCCATTATAAACACGAATATAGTTGCCAATAAATTCACAGTTAGCTACTCATGTCATCATGTAGGCTACTAATTCATGTTATCATTCAAGTGTATCCATATCTCTAGACCTTCCATACTAAATTCATTAAATCACATAATTCTTCCATGTCAACATATTTCTAACATATTGTATAATTACTTCAATTCACATATTAAAAATGTCATTAACTCATTATGCAAAATACCTGAATCACTCATACATATTATCTTATGATACAACATCTCATACTTACACAAAATCACTTTCCTAACAATTAACATTATGTTCAGTAAACTAATCATTATAAACATGATCTTTGCCTCAATAAACTCATCGACTTCACCTCTATCCGTCACGATCACCCATGACCAAGAATCTCTCTTACAAGCCATACTTATCACAAGGTGGTACTCTCCGCATTATAAGATCCGTTTAACTTATGCATTAAGACCAAAACCTATGTAAAACAAGGAATTAAAAGCGAAAGGACATCTTTGTAAACATTATGACATTCAAGAAGGTCAAAAGATAAGCATAAGACCATAACAGAGCTACCGGGTCCAGTACTCAACATACTTGGTCGAGTAAAGGACACTCGGTTGAGTAGCCGTGTTACTCGGCCGAGTCTCTCACTCCAGTAGCTGACCAGAAATTCACAGGGACTGTACTTGGTCGAGTGTCAAAGGTACTCGGTTGAGTAGCCTGTACACGGTTGAGTACAAAGGTATATTCGGTCGAGTATCTACGCAGTTCTCAGCAATGTCCAGTTTTCGTAAAATAATTATATCTCACTCGTTTTTTTGTCATTTTGGGAGTGTGACCTACCATTAGAATCGTAAGAGAACAACCTATCACCTCCAATTAGAATAACATCAATATCTTTTCTATAGCTCAACTTATGACCATTTAAAGACAACCATTCCATAATCGAACTTCATACATATCGAATGTTCTTAACAAAACAAGTTAAACATTAACAATGCAACAATATCAACTCAATACTTCCAAAACCAGTATCCTAAGTGAGTTTTTATCACACCAACATGTAAATTAAATACAACATACCATATGCATGACAAAAGACATCTTCTTCACATATTCAATTCCTCCACACTTACATCACTACTTTACCAATTCATGCTCATACCCATACTAATAATACACATCATACTTGATACCATTCGCCATATATATTAACACACTCATGACTACTACATTGCTCATCCAAATCAACACATTACTCACATATCAACATCGATACACATTTGACCACCACAACACAACATTCACATTACATATCACATAACATCCATTTCATTCATACACATGTAAACACACACATCTCTACTCATAGAAATGCAAACAAACACACGTAACGATCCCCATGACACAACCCACAGTGACCGGCTTGAGGTTGTGAGGGAAATCTTGCGGTTTTTGGACGTCTCCCAAACCTTTGCGATAGCTCCAAACAACTCCTACCCGAATTCATTTTGTTCATTAGTTTTATGCTCCAAAATCGTCGCTCTGATACCACTTTGTAACACCCCTCATCTACCAAAGTATCTTACCAAGGCCTACCTTAGTAAATGAAGATGCTACCATCTCGGTTGTCCGAGGTAGTATGCATCAAATATACCATAAAGAAACATTTTAATAAAGCATTACGGTTTAGTCGATTACAACAAAACAAACAAAATCCAACTGTAGAACCAAAATACAATTCCGTGATAAAGTTATCTAAAAACATAGTGATAAAGGAAGCTATCTAGACTTGGTGGTTCTCTCATCCATCCCGTACGAGCTCAACCAACAAACCTGCTAGAAATTTGCTCACCATTCCCCAAAAGATCACCGCAGGTTTACAACACAAAGAGAGGGGTCAGTAAACTGCTCAACAAACATAAGCTATGAAACAAATAACAACAATAACCATCCTACATTATCCAATTCTCATCCATAAAGTAAACCGTCTGAACCCCAGCTAGACCTGTCAGGTTACCCATCGCAATAGGTACCCATACCGCCAGTGGTAGACCGCATCCTTGTCACCTAAGCCCTGATTATTGCAACGAGCGAACCCAAATCATTTATGTGCACATTTCCCTTGTGACGGGAACCACAAGGGGCGAACACGGGGTGAAGACCATCTTCCGACGCTGGCTTCGCAAACAATAACAACAACGCCAAAAATCCATACTCCATAAACCACATCATAATAATACACAATTCCATTTAACATAAATCAACACACGGATGATTGAGTAGGGAAACTCTACCTTATTCGAAATTTCGCAACAACACAATCAACGAGGCTAAAACCGCTCCTCTACGAAACCGTCACCTAACAACGATAATCAACAATACTACATCACAATCCATCCACAATTAAATAATCAAACCCCCAATCTAACCCAAACTAGGGTTTCAATCAACATAACAATTTACAAGATAGCGGAAGCAAACTTACCAATTTACCGACACACGAACGCGGAAATCCGACAATAAGGACTAGATCATGCTTGGTAGGTGATTAGAGTGATTGATAGTGATTTGAGAAATATTTTAGGTTAGAAACTGATTATGAATTGCTTAGACGAAATATATATTGTAATACTCGATATTTTCAGTATAGGGACACTCGGTAGAGTACAGGGTACTCGACCGAGTGCCCCGTAGTGTCAGACTGTCAGTGTTCTGGCGTGGGGAACTCGGACGAGTACAACGCACTCGGTCGAGTGGCCTGCACTCGGTCGAGTGTCTGCTACTCAGTCGAGTGTCTGCTACTCGGTCGAGTGTCACTCACTTGACCGAGTGTCCGGTTCGTATCGGGTTTTGCGCGGAAAGTATAAATACTAGGACGAGAAGCAGTAATTCACTTTTTACACTTTCAAAACAAAAACCTAGACGACGATACTGCTTCTCCTTCTAGCCTTCACTGCCGCAACAAGAATCCAAGCAATTGTTGATAGTTCTAAGAGTCTTGAGACCATATTTTCAAGGGAGGAGAATTCATAGAGGAACACTTCTGAACCATTTGATTGATTGATATTGCTGATAAGGTAGGTTATCCTACTCAATTGCCTGGTTAATTATATGCTATAATGTGATATGATATGATTATGTGATTGCGTTATGATTGTGGTGGCGGAGTTGTATGATGGTGGTTGGAGATGTTGGATATTGTGATTGTTTGTGAGCCATTGTSAGAGGTGGTCTCACCCCCATTGTTCGCCTCATGCGTTCTCTCAGCGTAGGGGGGATGTGCACATTAAGGGACTTGGGTTGTTACAGTACGTCTGGGTGTGTCCCGGTACCGGTGTGATGCGGTGATGCGGTATGTCTGGGTGTGTCCC
The DNA here is from genome assembly GCA_009801015.1 of Silene noctiflora. Taxonomy (NCBI): domain Eukaryota; kingdom Viridiplantae; phylum Streptophyta; class Magnoliopsida; order Caryophyllales; family Caryophyllaceae; genus Silene; species Silene noctiflora. The sequence goes on from VHZZ01003815.1 coordinate 92,889, forward strand.
GGTACCGGAGTGGTGAGGTGATGGTTGGTGTTGGCGGTGGCGGTGTTGCGGTACTTTATTCATTGTTATATTATGATGCATATAGTTGTTCGGCTGACTGACCCCGGTTATTGTTTTGAAAACTGTGATGATCCATTCGGGGATGGTGAGCAGGTTGTCTAGCAGGTAATGACTATGATGGTTGCTGATCACACGGTGGGATTAGNAGGGTGGAGTCACATAGTAGTAGTTTCCGCAGACATTAGTTTACACTTTATTTATCAGTTTTGCCATGTACTCCGTATTCGGGAGAATTCACTTTTGTATTCTTTAAMCGCTATCAATAATAATAATGTTTCTTTATTGTTTCTGTGATGTTCACTACCTCGGGAAACTGAGATGGTAACATCCTTGTACCTTGAGGTAGTCCTGGTAAGGTGCCTCGAGGTATGAGGGTGTTACATATATAACTCCCGTATCACTCTAATCAGACCGCGGAAAAACAACCCGTCAGACCGGGCACTCGAGCGAGTACCAGACACGACCGAGTACGCCCTACTCGACCGAGTGCTCACAGACAATAGCCTGCCTCAAAACACTCGTTGACTTACTCGGTCGAGTACAACCTGCTCGACCGAGTTCCTCTGTTCAGAATCAGAGGTACTACAGCAAAGATCGGTTTCGGCATCGAAATAAGGTGCTTGGCAGTTGTCAATTGGGATGCAGGGGACGATTGCTGCTGTAAGTGATCCGAGATGGTGGTGGTCGAATTTGGGTGATGAATTAATGTTGGAGGCGGCTGAATATGGGCGTGAATGCTGGTAGAGGTGGCAGGTTGCAGCCATGGTTCGGAATTGGAGCGAAAATGTTGAAAGGAGATGGCGGTGAATATTATAGGAGAGTTGCAGGTATGATGTCGAAGGAGATAGAATGGTAGGGTAAATTAAAATAAAAGAGAGATGGGGTTTGACTTAAGGTCAAATTCTTGATTTTTACTCATGTTCTTCATATTTGTATCATTTGACTGGCCTTGATCATCTTGACCCGCTTGCTCCTATTTCTGTCTCTTTCTCTCCAATTTCCACAAAATTGAAATAACGAAACAGAGAACTAAATTCTACAAAAATAACTACTGCTCTATTTTCAATAATTAAATTAAAATTACTAATTACTAATTATCACATAGAATGATCGAGCTATAATTCAATAAAAGCATACAAAACAAGTTGAATAATAGGTATAAATAAAGGGTAAAACGACAGTAAAACACTACTTATCCATCCATGCGAGAAGACATTTCTGGAGTTAAGGACATGAGGGCATTGCAAATTATCTGTGAATTAGTGTAGTATGAGATCCTACATTAACAGAAAGATCCTTATTTTTTTCCTTCCTTTCTACCTTTTTCTTTCTTTTGTTTACTAAAAAGCCATATACGAAATCAGCCACCCTAATCAAACAATTGAGGAATTGACATCAACCTCTATAATGCTCATCAAAACCTCAATGGTTTAAACCACGTACCAACTATATAAAAATTAAAAAGGACAATGATGATATGGTGAGATCATGAAGACTAGCGGTTCATTTGGTACGAATATGAAAAAAATGACACGAATTAATAATTTATAAGACTGACGAACTAACATGCATAGTGTATTGACACGCATACTCTTGGTTAAAAGTAATTTATGAGTAAACAAAATAATTTGTAGCAATCTAAAAAAAAAGAAAAAAAATATTGACACGTATACTAAATTGTAGTAATCTAAAGTTTTTGCAATTACCTATTGACTCAAGTGTTATTGTAAATTATATGGTAAAATATGTAATTTTATCTTTGCATTAGCAACAAAGTGAGTATTTCAACCCATAATAAAAGAGTTTATCACTTAGTTAGCTTGTATGCATATATCAGCTGAACAATAGACTATCCTTAAAAATAACAGCTTCTTAATCTCTTAGATTGAAATGTAAACATGAAATTTAGGGTGATAATTGATGCTAGCAATCTAAAATAGTCCTGTAATTTTTACGGAGAACAAGGACTGATTTTAGATAAAAAAAAAAGGCTCATCTCAAATAAGAATTTACCAAGATTTTTAATTAATGATTTATAACTTTAGTTTATGAGTTTACAAAGGGATAAACTTGACAAGAGGGTCTAGTCCTCTACTTGTAGGAACATTGTATTCCCTCTCTTATTAAGATGTTTACACTTATTTTATTTTGTGAGGGGAAAATAAAGTAAGTATATAGTATCAAATATCACAATTGCGTGGATGTTACATTGTTATTGCCTAAATATTTAGGTCGATAACAAATCAACATGATGTCAAAAACTCCTCTAACTACGAGTTGTACTTTCTTATTTGCATTTTGCCCTATCTTTATACGCCACCAGCCTCCCATGGAGTGAATGAGAAATAAAGACACATGCCGTATAGTTAGATATGATAAACGGGATAATTAGGCTAAAATTGGACGGAAATTAGGGTGACACATTTCAAATTTTCAAGTTTGTAAAAATTTGGGTAGGTCATTTAGGAACAATGATCCATGTGCAATAGTAAACAATCCGATTAAGTTATATTGATCGGCTCAATTCGAGTTACGAGTGAAACTCTCAATTTGAGTATCAGGTCGAGTATAAGTTAGATAGATTGAGCCCATTTGATCGAGTCTAACTATATTACTCCCTCGTCCGGGTCGTTTATTTACCTTTGGTTTTGACACAAAGATCAAAGGCGGATAAGAGCATTTATGGATGTAGTTTTATTGAGTGAAAAGTAGACAATGAATTCTGGAATTATCAAATTACCCTTTAAAACTATTTTTAACGTAGAAAAATAGAAAGGTAAACAAATATCTAAGACATTATAAATAAAAGAGTTTTTTGATTTTTACCACCTATTGAGTCTTAAAGTTTACAAATTACCACCTATTGAGTCCATTTTTACCAATAACTACTTAGTTTTAAAGAAAACCCTCCCAATCCACACCTATTTTGCATTAAGTTGACAGATTTTCTTATTTATCGTCTCACCTACGTTTTATCGACTCTCTATTTTTTGGAATGACGAAACTACCCTATTATTTTACCTACACCCTCCCTCTTAAACTAAATCAAACAAACCTTGGTAAGCCTAGAAGGATTTGTTGATAAAGAGGAAGTATGTTGTCCAGTACTGAATTTTGGAGTTTTTTTGGTTTTGTTTCACGTGTGAGTGGGTTATAAAGAGGGACGTGAAATAGACTAGGGGTAATTTGGTCATTCCAAATAATAGAGAGTCGATAATACATAGGTGAGACATAAATAAGAAAACCCGTCAACATAATGCAAAATAGGTGTGGATTGGGAGGGTTTCCTTTAAAACTAGGTGATTATTGGTAAAAATGGACTCAATAGATGGTAATTTGTAAATTTTAAATTTAATAAAAGGTAAAAATAAAAAAAAATCTAAGCAAAATAGATAAATAAATAACTGCAATAAAGAAATATTCTTTGAAAAAACGCCACGTAAATCGAATAGGAGGACACGTACACATTATGCATGGCTCACATCTAGATGTACACTCACTTCACTCTCGACTCTTCTAGTTTGCTATTTAAAACAATTTCATAATTTTCACATCTAAAACAACAAAAATATTACCAATTAAATTGGAAAATAATCTTAAAGGGTAAACTAACTATGAGGTTTATAACTTCATCGATTTTGGGTCTCATGTTAAAGGAGAATAGCTCTCGTTGGAATAATAATAATACAAGGGTAACTATTCCTTGTAATATGATTAACAATGTTGATGTGAGAAGGAAGCAACAAAATAGATCCATGGTGGGCAAAGCTAACAACCGTTCTGGTGTCCATGGCACTCATCTCCCTCCCACTCATATCCTTGATAATGTCGGTTAGCTTTTCGTTTTCAATATTTATGTATGAGACCGTCTTATTACCTGCATGTAGTGGCGGAATCAGGATTTATGGTTTAAAGGGGTAAAAAATTTCAGCGGGGTAAGCAAGTAATGATATGATGTAAACTTGAAAAAAAATCGGAAATTTTAACCAAAACTTTCAAATTTTTCCTTAACCGGCGGGGGAGAGTGCACTGGTAGCCCTCTAAATCCCTCTAAATCCGCCACTACATGCATGAATGACTTGTAAAATTTTGACAACCAACTTTTAAAGTTCCATGAACGTAGGAAAAAATATACTCCATGTTGTTTAGGTCGATAATTTAGTTACTTTTTTGTCCTTTTTAATGAAAATTAAAACATTAAGCAAACATAAACTATTGATGGTGACGTTGTAGGTCGAGGAGATAGAGGAGAATATAAACAAGGGGAAGAAGGACAAAGAGGAAAAGAGGAAACAAGTTGAGGAGACTGTAGACTCTCACCTCAAGTGTTCTGGTCAACAACTTAAATCTCCAACCGATTAGACTTTTTGTTGCTGGCTAAATGTCCAGGTTTGAGTACCATCGATCATAAAAAAAAAAAAAAACCATGTTTTTCTAGTATTTGGAGCCTCAAACAGTCTTATAAAACCGGACCTCTTAGATATACTGTATTTTCATGCAACTGTACTCAATAAATCTATAAGGTGCGTGGATGCCTAAATTTATTGTCAGTGTGAAAAAAGAAAAGAACAACCGTTTTGTTTGGGTCTAGAACAATGATCATGAGAATCTTGATAACTTGGCATAGTCTCCGTTGTACTCGAGTTTCGGCTTTTTATGTTGTATTGCTACATTTTTGAAAAAATTTGTAGTGCATCAAGTTTATACTATTACCTTGTTTATTATTTTTGCGGACTTAGTTTCGTTTCTTAATTGATGTTTAAGTTATCTATTTACCATTTTAATTACTCGATAATATACTCATTTACTTATTAGTTCACCAAATTACCTATTGGTCCACCAAATAGTATACGAATTTAACTTAAATTCATCAAATTACCATTATCATTTCATGCTTCATAACATGCTTCATGACAGGTTTAAATAGTAGTTTGTACTTATTAAAAGTGATTTATGACGCTTCTCATGATATTATTGAATCAAAATAATGATAATGTCAATAAAGATATGAACGAGGTTATGATGGAGAAATAAGTTGGAGGAGATGGAGAAATAAGTTGGAAGTTTAGAGGTATACCAAATTAAAAAAAAATTATATTATTGAATCAAAATAGAGGATAAAGTACGGTTATTTGATAGTGATAATCTTTAATAAAGATATGAACGGGGTCATGATTGAGAAATAAGTAAGAAGTTTTACGGGGTATAATATAAAAAATCGAAAAATTTTAGGCTATACCGGTCGCATATCATGTATAATACTCCCCCCGCACCTTATTTTTCACCTAATTTCTCTAATGTACGTCAATGCGTATCATGTATAATACTTCTTCCGCACATTTTTTTTCACCCTATTTTTTAAATTATGTGAATAGTATTTTATTAAAATGGGGTGAAAATAAGTTTGTGGAGGAGTACAAGAGATGGGACAACCTAGCTAGATGCAGTGACGTTTCTAGAACTTTGTTAATGGGGGTTCGACTTTTATAGACATTTTTTTTTAAAGTTAGAATCGTTATTTTAGTTTATTGGTGATTTATAAATATAATGTTTTTTTTTCTTAAAATAACATTGGTATCAAATTTTTTTTTTTTTTATGTTAATGTATCGAAATATTTGATAAATACTTATTAGAATATGCTAGATGAAATTAACAAGTAAAAGAAATTAATGAGACCAAATACCAAAAGTAATCTATCAAAAAACTTCAACCACCTTTAACTTTTTAGAAATTGGAAAAAAAATTAAGGTGGAAAAACATAATGACAAATAATAGATGATAACAATTGAAATTAAGGCCAACAAACAAAACAAAATAAAATTTGTTAGTTGTGAGGATTGAACCCACCACCTTTGATAAGTAAAAGACTACTCATACCATTACATCACTGACAGTACATTGATACTTTCCTCTACTATAATAATTTTATCTTTTGTCAATGGGGGTTCAATTGAACCCCTTAAGAAACGCCTCTGCCTAGATGCACAAGGATCAAGATTCTAGAATAAGATAAAGATAAACTTCCTAAGGTAGAAGACTTCATACAATAGTCAAGTAAAGATTACCTAAACTAGGAAAATTAGGGTTCATCAAAATATACGATACCATATTGTTATACATGTACGATTGAAATTATACACATTTCAGTATATCCGATACAAATAACCGTATATCCAATATGGTTAAAAAACCGTATCAAATACGTATCGGCAAAATTAGAAACCGGATATACGGTTTCCTTTTTTTCTAGAATAAAGTATTAAAAAAAATATAAATCACAAATCATCCAATATGTTAGGTTATTTAACCTTATTAGTATTACACTTTAAAGTTATTTAACTAGTTTTGTGACCCGTGATAGTCACGGGTCTGTTTATGTATCATTTTTTATTTTGAATTATTAATTCATTTCACTGGAATTTTCCCAATTGTTGTTTCTTTTGCTTTGGTGCAGTAGGCTGCGTGTATGCCATTGACATTTATAACGCATATGTTGCGGGCCACTTGTATATTTTTGCAAATGAATAGATAAAATAGTGTAATATTTTGAAAATATATATTAAAGCTCCAATGTACGGATAAGTATACTACCATTTACGGAGTAACTATTAAGTAGAAGATGGAGGACTATTTGTCGCCCATTCTAGATAGAAGAAATAGAAGAATGTTGTCCTAGTGTCTGCGATTGAAGATTGTGTAATTAAGAATTAAGATGTTAGGGACTGTCAAACCTTTTCCTTCAGCCTCCCGTACTTTCCGACCCAACTGCTTCCTATAATTGAGATGTACAACAACAATGGTTGGTAACCTCTAATGCTTCATAATTCACACAAGTAACATATTGTTCCACCATTATCTAGGGGTTTAATTTGAAAACAATGTACGGATAATTAAAGAACATAAAACTTATACTTGAATTGGCTACTTCATTTCCACTGCCTTCCTCTTCCCTCCACCTTCCTTCATCTTTCTTTTGTGTTTCCATCATCTCGTCAAATGTGATCAAAACACACCTTTCTAATTCAAAAGGAACCCAGAGTAACTAAACAAATAAGCGTAGCATTATTACAATTACAATATGCCTCCTTCACTATTTAATTATCTTGTTATGTAATATTCAAGTTCCGCAAAGTTAAATTAAACAGATGAAAAATACGATGAGATAATCATAACGGGTTCAAATATAATACTCTAAAGTAATACCAGGCAGAGCACTATTGTAAAAATTTCAAATACTGGGAAAATTAACCCTTAATTAGGGTGACATGCAATAGAAAGTTCACAAAACGTATACTTCCTTTGGATCAATCGGTTATTTATGTTTTTATTCTTTTGTGAGAAATACTTCAATTAAGCGTAAAGATATCGTTGAGTAATTATAAGCTGTTAAATTTTAAAGTAAGGACATCAACCGCCTTACATTATTATAAAATTTACATACACAGTTGAACGAAACACATTATTATAAAATTTAAAGAGTTGAATATGAACTTGTGAAAAACTCGCATCTAAAAATCTACACAGTAAAAAATTCAACATAACCGGAATGAAAAAGGCTAAATAGCAGCTTATCAGAGTAGTGAAGTGGAAACTTAGCAAGAGCTCTTGATTAGTTAGTACTAACTCAGTTTATTCCTTAACCTGGGTTTTCATTTCCTTAAGAAATCAAATAAACTGCACATGTGAATTATAGTAGAAATATACAGAAACAAATAGAGGAACAAACTGAACATTGAGTCCGCTTGAGATGGCCGAAGCTCATAAGCAATTCGTACCCTTGGGAAAATGCTATGATCCAATGAAACCAAACACCACCATTGTCCTCAAAGACTTCAAAATATATCGAAAGGAGCTTGTACCGTCGGAATTATACCACAAATAGGATCCTACAACCAGATGTACAATGCTTCTGTACATCAAGCCCATATAATTTAGAATTAACTATATATAGCCTAATTAAAAAAAAAATTAACGTTTCATCCAATTCCTCTTAAAACCCTCTTCTATAATTCTCTCTCTGACAACTTAAAACCCTCCTCTATAACGCACTCTATCGACAGTCACGATGGTTGAAGGGAAGCAATTGGCAACATATTCAAGGAGGAAAAATGCATCTAACAATATTCCGGTAAACGAGAAGCAATTTACATCGTAATCGRGGCGAAAAAATGCATCTAACAATACTACTTTAAGGTAAATTTCTACACCAATCATACCCCTAATTTTGTGATTTATGTGTGWTCTTGATATTTAGTATAAAATTTTCGACAAGACGACGTTTTCGAGCTTTTATTTGCTATTTAATTCCTATATTTTGCTATTTGCTACACCAATACCTGTTAGTAGCTTAATATTGTTTCTCTACAGGTCTATTGGTATTGTGAATTTTTAGGGTTTCGAGCTGTGTTAAAAACTTTTTGAGCTGTATTCGCTCCTCTGTTCACTTTCATTGTGTATTAGATCGCTTTCATTGTGTATTAGCTCACTTTCTTTGTGTTTTAGCTTACTTTTTCTTTGTGTACTTTCATTGTATATTAGCTCACTTTCTTTGTGTATTAGCTCATTTTCTTTGATTATTAGCTCATTTTTTCTCTGGTCACTTTTCTTTTGTATAT
>VHZZ01003816.1:28409-45119 GCA_009801015.1 Silene noctiflora
TACCGGATCCTAAGATGTAAAGGGTACCACCTTATGGTGGGTATGAGTTGGTGGGGAAGGCATGGGATATGTGTGGTTGTGACGGGTAGAGGAAAAAGGAAGGGAAGATTGATGAGATTATCGAGGCAGAGAGGATGTTTTGTGGGATGTGGTGAGTGATGTAATCACGAGTTGGAGTAAAGCAAAGGTAAGTGGTATTTGGTTGAGGGGATGATGTTGGGGTTTGAAGAATGGGTTCGGGTTATTGTTGGAATGATGATTAAAGGTAGGTTGGGATATGGAACGGGTTGCATGTTGGTGTGACATGATGGTGATGACGAAGGTGAAAAGTGGAGTGTATGAGGAGTTTTGAGAGTTTTGATGAAGAAAGGAGAGTAACCGTGTGTTTGTATGTGTTTGCGGGTTTTAAGTATCGTGTAATAGATATGAGTCGGGATTTGAGTTTAGTTATATTAAATTATATAATTATATTAGTAATTAGACTAGTAAGTAACTGTGTGTATTAATTGTATTTATTTAGGTGACGGTTTTTGTGGAAGAATATTGTTTGATTGGATTGCTTACAGGATTGCTAAAAGGTAGGTTAATCCTACTCGATTTCAATATATGTATTTGGATGGTCATGTGAGCCGTTATTGAGTGTCATTGCATTATACTGTGTTTTATCGTAATTCATATGTTATTGGAAAATACATTACTATGACGTGACATTGATGATATTGAGGAATTTGTATTCATATCGTAATTGGGACCGTGTATCATGATGAGTCGGTAATTGACATATTGAGTGGTATCTTGCATTTCTTGTGTTTCTCATGCATATTACGTCACATATGTCCTTGTTGGAGGTTGTTGGCGGTGTTTGGAGACGTGGGGCAGTTGGGAGGCCGTCTCACGCTCGGGTTGCCCCTTGAAGCTTCTCACTCCAAGGGGGATTTACACATTAATGGCTTGAGTTGGAGGGACACGTGAGGTGAGTCATGTTGTCCGGTTAGGATACGAGTCGCTCTCGGGCTCGGGTGCCACCGACGTGTTCAGAGTACATGTACGGGCTGCAGTCCGAGTTATTTTGGTGGGCGGTACTACGGTGCCGTCACCGGGTTGTGGGTACATTTGGGTGTGTCCCGGTACCGGTGTGGTGTGGTTGAAGGTTGTGTCACATGCATTTCATTGTCGTATTGCATAATCATGTTCGTATGTTGTGTCTCATATTATTTATTGAAACTGGCGTGTTGTGTGTTTGTGTAAATTGTCACCTATTTTCGGGGTGACCTGTGTCGATCCATATGATATTTTTGATCATATAGGGAGCAGGTTGAGTACAGGTTTTGCTTGTTGACGTGATCAGGTTTTGGGTCGCGCTTTGGACTTGGAGTGAAGTCGGCATGAGATAGTTTTCTTAGAGGATCGTAGTAGTATGACTTGTATTCATTTATTCGTTTGTTTGCATTTATGTAATTCACTAAACCGTTATTAATAATAAAAGCTTCTTGATTGTATCTCCGAAATCACTACCTCGGGAAATCGAGATGGTAATGCTTCGATTATCTTGGCCGGATAATTGGGGTGTTACATTGAACCCTTACGTGGACCCGTCGTGGCCTGGATTAGGATAGGTTGGTACCTCGTCGTGGCCTGGATTAGGATAGGTTGGTACCTGGTGGTTGTGGCGATGCTGGTGGTAGTGTCGGAGGAGGGGGGGGGGGGGTAAAAGGCGGCGCCTTGATAGTGGTGGTGGCCGGAGAACATGAAAACATGGGAAGAAGGGGAATTGCGTTGAGACTGTCTTAAGACGACCACCATGGTCGGTGTAGTTGCGTCGAGGGGAAGAGGAGACCACCCCTGGAACCGCCGTGAGTCAGTGGTTACGATGGTGGTGGTCAGAGGTGATGTGGGGTTATGTCGTGGTGGTGGTGGTGGTGTGGTGTTTTGATTCACGGGTTTCGTGTGTGAGGTGGTGTGTGTTTGTGCACCTACGTCCTAAGATGTGGTGGTTGGTGTGGTTGTGAGGACTCGACGACGAGGTCGGTGGCTGGCTGGGCACACCGTGGTGGGGGTTGGTTGACCACAGTGTGGCTAGGGTGAGTTGTCGTGTGTAGGTGGGGGTTTGTCGGAGTTTTGGCCGTGGGGTGATAAAGTGTGTGTGAGAGTTTGGTTTTCGTAATTAGTTTAGTTTTGTTGTCTTTTGTTGAGAACCAGATAGAATGTAACCCGAGTCTGTATTTGGGYTTTCCCAAATCAGTTACGGGCTTGTACATATCTTGGGTTTGGCCCAATTTTTAATGCATACTTACATTACACCAAAAAAAAAAAAAAAAATAATAGGATATGTGATGTTATTAGTAATCGTAATTATCATTTTTTGTTTTAGGTCGCGAGTTTGAAGTGGAATACTTTTAATTGATTTGCGTGGATTGCTTTAATCGGATATTTGCTTGCTATATAGGATAACAATTCTAATGGACTTCCTTCTTTGTATTTTGTCCTTCATTTGGGTGTTGTGTTCATTGGATTGTGTTGTCCTTGGTTTGGATTATTGTGTGGTTATTATTGTGTGGAGTATAGTTTGTTTGACTTATTATTGTTGCATTTGTTGGCATAAGTTGAGGATTGATAATCAGGTTTATCCTGGGCAGACGTCATGGTAATAGCCTTCGGGTGACGTTGTAACACCCCTACTTACCAAGGAGCCTTAACTAGGTCATAGGGTGCTACCATCTCGGTTACCCGAGGTAAGTACATATCAAATTGACCATTCAAGAACGTTTATTAAGTACTTTACAAGTTACCGTGAAAACTGAAGGATAACATAACTATACATATGAAAGAGTGATACAACTGATGACTCTACTAAAAGCTACAGACATCTCTGTGTCAGACGATCTCCCATCCCACAGAAACACCACGCAGCAAAGCATCTGTAACATCAACTAAACCTGCAAACAGCCTGCTCACCATCCCCGAATGGATCATCAAACAATGGGGTAAGTCAATTATACAATAATACACCATAGCATCACATAGAAATGAACTTCCAATGTAACGAGAACCACCACCTCAAAACTCCATAGTAACCAGTAACTGAGTACACACCGAGGTGTGTAGCCCTGTCAGATTACCCATCGCAACAGGTAATCCGCGCCGCCAGTGGAGACCGCAGCCTTACCACCAAAATCCCCGCTCACACAAGAGCGAACCCAGTCCATTAATGTGCACATCCCTCTTGCGCCAAGAGAACGCAAAAGGCGAACAATGAGGGTGAGACCATCTCTCGCAATGGCTCACAACATCATCTCCAAACTCCAACAATCATAACCATATAACAACCATATCATGATTATCAGAAAACGGTAACAAGAATCATCACATTGATACATATAATATTCCACAACCAACTGAGTAGGAAAACCCTACCTGAACAGCAATCCGAGAAATGGCAACCAACGCATATATGGTCACGAGATACCGCTACCGACACCTACAACGACGATACAATTAGATTGTCTACAGCCATAACCCTAACTCACGACTTATAGATGGTGACGGTGACTTACCTTATCAGACGATCGGATAACTATGCCGGAACTGACACACGCATCCATTACCATGTTGGTCTCCTAGGTAGAGGCTAGAAAGAGAAGGTTGAAAGGTAGAGAAGAGATATTCTGATCTAGGGTTGTGGAAAGGAGAAGGGAAGAAAAGAAATGAAATGAAAACTGATTAAAAATTATGACTTCCGCGTAATATAACATTACGTTGTTCACCGCGCACTCGGTCAAGTACCAACATACTCGATCGAGTCACCCGTACTCGGTCGAGTGCCACATGCTCGACCGAGTGTCGCACACTAGGTCGAGTCTATGTTTATAACAAGTTCTATCATGGTCATGGTCAAACAAGTCAACTAAGGTCAGTCAACGGGTCCCCCGATGGGACGGGTATTACAGACGTATTTCATATTCAGGTTTATCCTAGGCAGACGTCATGGTAAGAGCCTTCGGATGACGTATTTCATATTCAGGTTTATCCTGTGGCAGACGTCTTTAAAAAGCCTTCGTGGTGACATATTTGAAACTTACTGGCAGACACCGTTTATATACCTTCGTGGTGGTGTAAGGCCCCAGGCTGGTTCTAGAGAACTGTCTCTGGTATGTCTACTCAACTTAAGGTTGAGGGTGTGGGTTATGAGCTCAATGGCATTGGCATTGGCATTGGGATTGGCATTTGTATATCATATCTCGCGTGTTCATGTTATGTATTACTTGTCTTGTGATTGTTATTCTACTCAACCGTTTGGTTGACAGTGTATTATGTAAACACCTGTGATGAACCGATTATTGGGGAGCAGATTGATTGTCAGGTACTTGAGTTAGCTGACTTAGGAGCTTATGGGGATGCGTGAGGAGCTTGGCTGTGACTACCTAGATGTCTAGCTCACTTAGTTCAGAAAGTTGTTATTTATATTACGTATTTTATTTATTTCCACTGCGTAGTAAATTGTATTAGTAAAGTTCAAATTTAATAAGATGACAAATGTAATAAGACCTTTATTGGTTAATTTTATTTAAAGTAGTTTGGATTGTTTTACTTTGTTATGCACTATCTCAGGAAACTGGGATGTTAACTCTCTTGTTTACTTGGGAGGTCTAACTAAAGGCTCCTGAATAAATGAAGGTGTTACAGTTCCGGTCCGGTTCTGGACCGATGTCCAGCCCTAGGTCCAACTCAACCCACATTGAATGATTTTGTTAGTGGATGGGCTGATAAATTTATTTCTTTTCTCTTTATTTAATTTTTGTTATTTTGTCCTTATTCAAGACCTATACCACCCAAGCCCTGCCTATAAAGCAGAGCTACTCATGGGTCGTCCCGTCCATTGATCCTGACCCATTCCATCCGCTAAATAAGCGGATACAGACAAGGTTTTTTAAGTAAAATACAAAGGCTCGGCCCATTAATTCGTCCTAAACCCGCTTGTCTGTGGGTCAAAAAATTAAACGTGAGTCTGACCTATGTTCGACCCAAGTCCGCATTTGAACACCTCTACTATAAAGATAGTCTAGGACATTGTTAGAGTGGAGTGGCATGTTTTAAATAGTTAGGGCATTAAACCGACCGTTGCTCAATCATAGTGGAGGAGCAAGAGGGTAAAACTAGCCGTTTAAACTTTCCCCCTTTTTTTTTAGTTTCAATTCAATTCATCAATCAATCTTGATTCTTGGGTCTATTAAACTACCATACATAAACCCCACCATTATTCCCCCACTAATCCCTAAATCCCACTCCTACAAATCTACTCTTTTCTTCTCATCAATTCATTTGAACAACTAAACAAACCCAGAAACATTCAACACTGCTTTCACTCTGTATTTCGATTCCAATTTCTTAAATAAAGAAATCGCCAATGGCTTCAAGAACAGTTACTAAGGACATCATCACTCTTCGTGGTTCCGCCGCAATCGTCAGCGAATTCTTTGGTAATATACTTATTATTACCCTAATTATTATACCCAATCACATTTTTAATTGTGTTTATTTTTAAATAAAGTTTCTGACTTTCTTTCATTTTCTGAAAACCTTTTGTCTTAATTTTGTAGGGTATGCTGCAAATAGGTGAGTAATGTTCCCATTTTCCCCCCATTTATTCAAATTTCAGTTCCAATTTTGTATGAACTTAGAATTAATGAAACCTTTATTTTTCCAAATTGATTGATGTAATTAGTATCCTGTACAATCGTGGAGTGTACCCAGAAGAGAGTTTTGCGAAAGTGAAGAAATATGGATTGCCAATGCTTCTCACGCAAGATGAGGGTGTCAAATCTTTCATTTCTAATCTCACTGCTCAACTTTCAGGTTATTTTCTCTTTTTCTTTCTTGTTCTAAATTGAATTTTTGTTATATATATTATAGTTTGATATTCTTAATTTGTCGGGTTCGGTTTCGACTGTAGAATGGCTTGAATCTGGGAAACTACAGAGAGTTGTATTGGTGATAATGAGTAAAACCACTAATGAAGTTCTTGAAAGATGGAATTTCAGCATTGAGACCGATTCTGAAGTGGTTGAGAAAGGGTAAAACTTAAATCCCTTTCACAATCGGTTAAAATTACTTCCTCCGTTCAGTTTCATTCCATACGTTTGATTAAAATACACCTCACATATATTACACAAACGTATGGAATCAAACTGAACGGAGGAAGTACTATGTTTATTGATTTGATTATTGATTTTCAATTTTAAAATGGGACTTTATTATTTTTTCTAGGGTATCAAAAGAAAAGAGTGACAAGGAAATAATGAGGGAAATACAAGCAATTATGAGGCAGATTGCTTCCAGCATCACTTATTTGCCTTGCCTTGATGAACCATGTAATCGGTCTCAAATTTATTTGGTTGTTTGCAGTTGATTTACATTGGAAGAAAAACTGATATTTGATGGATAATGTTCGATTTGTTACAGGTGTGTTTGATGTCTTGGCCTATACTGATAAGGATGTCGAGGCGCCCTTCACTTGGATTGAGAGTGATCCTAAGTTGATTGCCAATCCACAAATGGTGAAATTGCATTCTTTTGATACCAAGGTAAAGGATAGACTAGTAGAGTACTACAGTAGTTTCGAAGCTTTTTTATGCCAATATTACTTGCTTTTAGCTCTGTGAGTCTGATAACACTGCATTTGTTGCTGTTTTTATGTTGCAGATTCACAAGGTTGACACTCTTGTGTCTTACAAAAACGATGATGACTTGGATGAACAATAGGATACTTTGTAGAAGCTAATAAGAAGAATCAAGTGTTTTCACGGTAGGATTGAACAATGCAAGCGATGTTTATGTTCGCTATTATGCGGTTTTGTGAATCATTGATTCACAATGTTGTAACTTGATCTTCAGTTGGTGTGACTAATGTTGAATTTGTTGCTGTCAATCAAATTTGTAACTTGATCTTTATAATATGCTTTCACAAGTCAATACCCTATGAAAGTGAGAGAGCCTATGGAGAAAACTTTCTCGCATCATTCCGTTACTTTTTAGATGAATTTAGAGCCATTAGAGTACAACCGGATTAAATATGACCGTTACAAGGAAATGGACCTCTTCATGGTCACATGTTTTGTATTCGCTGTATTGTTGTTTCCCCTTTCTATATCACACACATGCAATACAATCAAATAGGGAAGAAGGAACGGATAAGCTCATTTTCTTATGGAGCATATATCTTGTACATTTGTTTATCTCTCCATTTTCTCTAATGGATTATTTTACATCATTATTGATTCTTCCCTCATCCAATTGGGCGCAACATTGAAAGGAAATGTAAAGGAGATGAAACGGAGATGATCTTCTAAATTGCGCCTTATGATCCAATTGGTCTCACGAGTATAAAAAGTCATGGTCCACAAAAGGTGTTATGTTAGTACTCAACTCTTTTGCCTGTTCCAAGTCCTGAGACGATAGAGTAGGGGTTAAAATCCCCCTTATTGCAGTTCATTTGCCATTGCTTACACGAAAAGAGGGAAAAAAAAAATACAATTGAAGAGCTCGTCTTTTATGTGACCATACAATGTAATTAAAATGTCAATTTTTTTCGCATGTTTCAGCCTTCACTTCGTATCCTGACTTCGTCATAAGTTTTTCACACATTAGCTCACTCTAATGTGTTAGAGCTTCCTTGATGGAGGAACGTCAATCACAGTAATGTGTACAGATGATAAACCAATTCAGAAATTTTTCTTCAGATTTTAGTTTTCTCTTAACTGACAATTGAGCATACAACGAATGGCGGTGCTCAAAATACTTGCAAATTTAAGGTCAACCACTGTAACGTGTAGAGACGATCAACCAATTCAGAATTCTGTTGAAACTGTGGTAGACATGCACGAGGGTTTTATTTAAGTCCAGACTTTGCAAGAATTTACATGAACGACAATGTTCAAAATATCAAGTAAGGAATCGAAAATGTGTATATACAGCTATAGCCCCAATAATGAGGCAAATCTATATGTACAAAAACGTTTCTGTCAGCATACCTTCAAGCTGTAAAAGTCCTACAAGCCTACAACACATTTTCTGGTTAGACATTTGGGTTACAAAGTGAAATAGAAGAAGACTCGACAATATATCTCAGTGATTTCAGTTCACACCACGATATAATGCATCTGGGCGAAGATCATCCAAATTGTCAAAATTCCGGTATCCACTCAATTCCCTAAGGCAAGACCATCCACGACGGTTCATGAAGTCACGGAAATCCTCCTCGGTGTAAAATGTCTTCTCTTCAGTGTGGGATATGGTCTGACCAGGAAATGGAATATGGTCTGATTCCTCATAATGGCACAATTTTATCATCATACCTGAAAGCACAACGCGGGTTAAATGGGAATGCCTACACGGGCCAACAAAATGTCAATCAAACTACTCTTCTACAGCTCGTGGCTATCCATTAAAAAATAGAGCTACCAGAAAATAGCAACCATCGGGGATCCGTTTACATCAGCTACTCTCTAATGAGACATATAATAGAGAGTTCTATTGTAGTAATCATTAAGGAATGAATTAACTGCATTAATGATTAGTGAATAATAGAGAGTTCTAAAAGTATTGTGGGAGACAAATCAGGGTTTCCATCCAACTACACTAACTGCATTCTGTCAAAAATTCAAAAGAGTCAGGACATACCTTCATCAAGGTGTAGAGTGTAAGTGCCTAATGGCATGTCCCTATCAAGCGAGCGAACAACCTGATCCTCGTCTTCCAACCAAAATGCCCGCTTTGTTCTCAACCCAAATGCAGATCTGATCACATCCTTAATGGCATCGGCAGTACCATCTACACCAATCCTTCTAGTGTAATCTCCCCATTTGACAGTAATCACCCTTCCTCCATAAGATTGAGTATCATCACCTGTGAAAAGGCTAAAAGATAAGAACTGGGATTACAAACGCAACCTTATGCTTAGACTTGTGCTCAAATAAGATGGAAATATGTTTTACCATGATTTTCCCGATCTTTCACTTTCCTTTTTTAAATCTAAACGGCCTTTGTGTGTTTTCTCTAACACACTAGAAAAAATTGTCATCAAACCCCCTTCCCTGCAATAGGCATGAGCTTTGTGGCATTGGAGTAATATATTTGTACTACATGGTCATGTCTGGTCAGAAGAATTGCCTCCATGCCCGGCAAATGTAGTATATCCAATTATGTTTCCTGGTTCAAGCTGCCCGGGACGCAGGCTCCCGAAGAGGGAAGCCCTACGACCGAAACCGAGTGAGCATCTGTCCACGTCCGGGTCCATTCCAACGTTTATAGTTGAAAAGAAGAGAAATAAGGGTGTTTTCAAACCAGAATTTCAAGATCCGCTTCCAAACCTAAGTGGCCTTTCTTAAAGACTTACCGGCCTGCCTGAGTATCCGGCCGGCTCCTTGAACGAAAAGACCTAATGGGCGAAGCGTTCAGCTAGCCACGAGGCGATTCGATTTCTCCTGATCCAGCTTCCACAGCTTTTAGTGTTCTATGATTGACCTCCGAATAATGATTAGGTAGTTCCAATCCTTCCTCCTTTCGAGGAACTTGGGATTCCTCCAAGCAAGATAGCTCACACATTTTTTTTCTTATTTCGAGCTGAATGAGGGCTAAATAAAAAAGTCAATTAAAAAAAAGTAGACAAGTCGAAATCCAAACACCTCAGAGGTAGATATAGAGGTAGGAATTTTTCGAACGAATCGCACTCCTATTTAGGACGAGACAGAATGGGCGGGCACGAACGGTCTAGTGTCCAAGCCGAATGAAGAAAGAGATCTTGCCTCCAACTCAGAACAGAATGTTCTTTCCGCGAGTCTCTTTCTTTTTTATTTTGAAGACGCGAAGCGCATGCGGAACAGGCGCAGAAAAAAGAAGTTTGCTTGCTTAGTGCTTGCCCAACAGGAGTTTGCACGGATTTGGCACTGGATTGTCCCCGGATCCTCATGATGAGCACATCAGAAAGAACCTCAAAGAATTGGCTTGCAGGGATTTTTTTCCTATTTCCAGCTGAATGAGGGCCACAGTGCCTGCCTGAAACCTCCAAAAGAGCAACCTCTCTTTGGTCCATTACCTTTCCAATAAGTCTTGAGTCTAAATAATATGATACCTATTAAATAAAGGTAGAAGCTTCTACCGTCCAGGAAGCAAGAGCTAAACGGAATCCAATAAAAAAGATCGCCTAAGTCCAATTAAGAATTTAAAGGGAGGTTTGTGATGATTTTCAATCTTTTCTACATCCCTCCTCGCAAGCAGACAAGATGAAAAGAAAAGTGGAAGGACGCGGAGACGGCAGACTCGCCAGTCAGGCGCTCTGCTTTGTAGGCAAGGAGCAAAGCCAACCACAGCCCCCACCTAGCTACTCTAGGATGGGGGGTAGGCCCTGGTGGGCGCCACTGCCTTAAACTCCGTTGTGGAATGCTTACTTTGCCTTCTTGAAAAAACTGCAAAAAACTTGGAACTTTATGTCGAGCCAGCCTCAAAGGCTAGCTCCTCGATAGAGCAAGCGATGGATTTTCAAGTCAAAGCCCCCAGCTGGAATAGACCAGGCAGGTCAGACGGTGCAAGTCTGTTTATGATTAAGAGTCTAGGTGGTGTTGAAGCTGCCAAATCCCTTCAAGCCTCTTTCAACTAGTTCCAATAGTTGTCTTAAAACTTAATTAAATATTGTTTCTGATGACTATACAGAAAGAAAATTCAATAGCATATCAAGCAACCATAAGTATTTAGCGTAGCTCATAACTCACCATTTCCCGGGGTCTCCCGCCAAAATGACGGAGGAACACCACCGTCTGTTACAGCATCAGCAACAGTAATGGCAAGAGGGTGTCCTTCATGATCCAAACGTCTTTCCAAATTCAGTGTTGGTCTCCCATTAGCTTTAAAAGACACGTTGAGAAACACCTTTGTTATAAGTAGTCACTGGAGACTTGTAACCAATAAGAAAAACAAAGACCAAGTAGAAGGTTTGTGATATGAAAGCCGAGCAAAGTATACACTTAGGAGACATCATAACTCATTTCTTAATGGTATCAACTTGAAGAGCTAGAAAGAGAATACGAACTCTGCCCATTTGAGGAAAATAAAAAGATCTCTATACCTTCCATTGGTCCAAATGGAATACTAGCATCATCAATACCTGTGCAAGATAATTACGTAAGCAATGTTACAACTTACAAGGATAGTCACATTGATATGTTCAGCATTCAGAGGGATTTTTTTTCCGTTTAGAGGCAGGGGGTCAAAATTTTCCCATGTAATACGGACAAAAAAAACAATATGATACTATACAAAACATGGTAGATTAGTTGCAGTTAGTGCTAAGATAGCACTTAGCAGATACAAAGCTATATTCTATACTACTGTCATTTAACATTCCCTATTTGCAAAGAAACATCTTGAAATGCTCGCTTTTAGTAAAACCGAAAAAACTCTAATATACACTTCTACTTGAAAGACAGAACCACTCAGTTGAAAGTTTTGGCATATCATACAACATTGCAGAGAAAGGCAACAAACATGGTGGATCAGTTGCAGTTGGTGTTCATTATCATCAGCTACCCATCAAGAAAAGATCCTAGTCATGAAAATTATAACATGACCGTCCAGTCCTAACAATGGCACTATTGCAATCCTACAGTACTAACAATCAGTCACAAGTGAAAATCACTACTTTTTCTTCATGCCTCGTGGGGTCATAACCATGCAGTAAAACGTGAAGGAACATTTTACTAACAGCATTATCGAAAGCAGAAGCAGGGCTGTTTACTATTTATGAACATTCGTGACTAGATAGATATACATTCTAAAGAAGTCAAGTCGGAACATCCAAATAGCTAGTTATGATGAAAACCGCCTACAAGATCTGGCTCAACACAGTTGACTGTAGAATGGACCGATGGATGCCATAGGCCTTGAACTATACATACTAAAGAAGTCTAGTCGGTACAAGGAACTAGTTATGATGAAAAACACCTACACTTCTGGCTCAATACAGTCATTTGACTATATAATGGATCAATGAATGCCATGGGACACCCTTTATTATCCTCGATTAAATGGCAGGGTAACAAAGCAATGGAAGTGGAGGGAGCCTGATAGCAATTTAGGATTAATACCATCTCCCTCATATAATCAAACAAATAAGAAGGTTGCTAGACCTCAAATGAAATTAGCTTCTCAAAATAGATTAGGAAGGGACTCGCTAGTCATTAGCAGTTTAAAACAAGTTTAGACACATTGGTTTTCGCTTCCAATTTTTTTAGTACTTTGGCGCCCCAATTGGGATAGAAAGTGAGACACTCTTTTGGTGCAAGACTCATCATTTTCTATTCGGGTTCAATTAATAGATCTGACAGAGCTAGCCCTGATGCTAAGGCAATTTTACTAAAATTTTTGTGGAAGCTATTGAAGGAGCTATTACTTACATTCCCATGGACTGAAACAATGTTTCAAACTTGAACACCAAAGGAAGGACGAAGAACCTAATCCACCATTATTCACCAATAGAACATACAATACTCTGATGACCGATCCTGATTATAGGTAGGGGGAACCTAGCTAGTAGCAAGGGGTAGCACTCGCTACTTCAAACTTTTAAAAAATGGTTACTATTATCGATTTTGCTACCCAAAAATTCATAAATATGAGACCTCAGCATAAGTATAAAACAACATGGGGAAAACTCGCTACCCCAAAAATTTATTTCTAGGTTCGCCCCATTTATAGGTGCATAAAATAGCAACTCGCCACCTACATAAGCACTAAGCATACATACCACCTACAGAATTTTAATAAGCATATCTAACACCACTAATAATGTAAAATCCAAGGTTGGGCATTGGTGAATAGAAAACGAAATGAGAAAACGAACCTTTATCAGAAAAATGCAAGAAAGAATCAAGTTTGGAAGAATCATCGTGTTGATTATGCCTGGAAGCAGCAGCCGCGGCGGAAGACGAACACTGAGTCCTATCTCTAAGAATCTCATCAATCTCCTTATAATACGACATCTTGGCCAACCCATTACTATGACTATTACCATTATTACCATTACCACTACCAGTATGGTGTTTTACCTTTTTAAACTCCTTGAGTAAATTCCGCCATTTATCAGTGCACATAGTAGGCGATCGATCAAACCCACGATCACGCATCTTTGATGAAATCTCCTCCCATAGATGTTTGTTGGATTTAGAGGTGTTGAAGAGTGGATCCATGTCTCTCCGGAGACTGATTAGGGTTCGGGTCTCGTCTTGGACCCATGTTTCAGCCCGTTTCTTAGTCGGGTTGGTGTGGTGGTTGTGGTGCTGTGATGAGGTTGGAGTTGGGATTACTTCGATCATCATGTCGTTGTTGTGGGTGGCGGTGTTTGTTGTGGTGGTTGTGTCGTCGTCTGTCGTTGCGTCCGAGATGTACATGGTTGTTTAATTGGGGATTTTTGAAGATTTGGGTTTGGCTGAAATTGATTCGATTAGGGTTTTCAGAGGATCAATTTTGGGGGTTTTGGACAAGATTTTGGGGATTTTTCGGGGTAAGAATGTAATTTAGCTTTCGTCATTTCTTGATTTCTACTTTTCTTTTTTCCTTTTTTTTTCTAAAGGTCTAAATTTTATTGTCTTATTGATGAGGTGCAAAGAGAATGATATTTCAACTAAGAGATGTGAGATGAAATGGAGAAGAAATGGAGTGAGATGAAACGGACAAGAAATGAAGTGAGTCTCAAATCTCAACTATACCTGGCAAAAGTAACCCGATTCGATTGACCCGACCCGAAAGGCTGACCTGAGACCCGAAATGACCTGAACTACATCACCCGTATGTGACCCGAAAACCCGACCAGACCCGACCCGACCCGAATATGACCCAAACTCTTGACCCGTAACTGACCAGACCCGAAAATGACCTGGTTCTGAAACCACCCAACTCGAAAATGACCTGACAAAACATAACTCTAATTGAACCGAAAAGACTTGAAATGACTTTTTCTCTCTTATTCAGTGACCCGAAATTGACCCGACCCAAAATAACCCGACCCGGTTACCCGAAACTGACCCGTCGAACAAACCCGAAATAGACCCGAAATCCGAAATGACCCGAGGCAACCCGCATTAACCCGAAATTAATGAAAGACCCGAACTGATCTGACCCGAACTGGCCCGACCTGAACCCGACCCGTTGACCCGATTTGCCAGGTCTACTCTCAACCCACAAAAATGCTTAATCGTTATATATAGCTAATAAACGTATTATTTGAATCTCAGTAGTCTAAATTTTTCTATGTATAAGACAGAAGGTAAGAATATTAGATTAAGCAGCTGGTACAACCGTCACACAAATGGATAGTGTGAGACGGGGTCATTTTTACCTGTTTTACACATTGGATATAAGATTATTGATTTATGCGTGTGTTAGAGGAATAAATGTGGGTCTAGTAAGTTGTGCACAGTCAATATGTGACTAAAGGAATTTTTTATTATTTCCAAAACTCCACTTGACAGGAGAATTATTGTGGCTGTCATTTGTCTTCCCTATATGCATTGAATTACCATTTTTTTTCATTTCTACCCATTCTCCGCGTGATTTTCACCTACTCTTTTTTATCTATCATTTTTCCAAGACTCCGCTTGTAGACCATTATCTATCATTTTTCCTCCATTTTTATCAATATCTTTAGCAAGGTAAAGAAAGATGAGCAAGAAGACAGTAGTACGGAAAAGACCCGCAAGCGAAGGTATGTTTGTGTCATTATAAACATGCAAATGTTAATTAAGAAAGAAAATGGATATGTATTAAACATGGATAATATTGCAATCAACATAAAGAATTATTTATTTGCAAAGTGCAAAATTACATGTGTCATTTGGTATTGTAAAACGACATTTATGGTTCTCATAAATAACATTCCTTTTTTTTCCTTGTTTCATACCTTTGATGTGTCATTATTTTCCTAATCGATTGTATTTTCTTATTTTTGTTAGTGGAAGAGGTTGAAAATGCAGCAGATGTTGAGTCGGTTCTTAACGCTGTGGCAAATATTGAGGCCGAAACTAATGATGGCGAATTGGTAGTTGCGGTACCTAAAATTAGTAGGTCTGGGTTCTTATTTTTTTGATATTTAATTTGACCATTGTTATTTCAAAAAGTGATCATTAATCTTATTAATGTTACCATTTTTCAAATTTTTGACGTTTGTTATTTTAAATAGTTGTTTGTGTATACATTTTTAAGTGGAAGTGGGATTGCAGAAACTATCCTTTTAATTTATTTTGTTCACCATTTTTTTTTTCGAGTTGTATAATAATCGGCATATTGTGTGTATTCGGGACCATTTTTTTTGTTGAGGTGACCATCTTTGCTTAAAGAATCGATGTTCATTAATTGTTGAAGTTCTACTTTGAAGTAGATAGTAACCATTTTGTTGTTGTTTTTTAGTTGTATGTTAGTGACCATGTTGGGTTTAGTCGAGACCATTGTATGTGTTGTAGTAACTATTTTCTCAAGGTAGTCCACGTTAATTAAGTGTTGAATTTCAGTTGGTACTTTGAATTAGATAGTAACCATTTTTTTGTTGTTTTTGAGTTGTATGTTAGTGACCATGTTATATTTGTTAGAGACCATTTTATGTGTATTAGTAACTATTTTCTCAAGGTATTCCATGTTGATTAAGTGTCGAATTTCAGTTGGTACTTTGAAGTAGATAGTAACCATTATTTTTTTTGAATTGTATGTTAGTGACCATGTTGGGTTTGTTCGAGACCATTTTATGTATTGTAGTAACTATTTTCTCATAGTCATGTTGATTAAGTGTTGAATTTCAGTAGGTACTTTGAATCAGTTAGTGACCATTTTTTGGTTGTTTTTTAGTTGTATGTTCGAGACCATTTTATGTGTATTAGTAACTATTTTCTCAAGGTATTCCATGTTGATTAAGTGTTGAATTTAAGCTGGTACTTTGAAGTAGATAGTAACCATTTTTTTGTTGTTTTTGAGTTGTATGTTAGTGACCATGTTATATTTATTAGAGACCAGTTTATGTGTATTAATAACTATTTTCTCAAGGTATTCCATGTTGATTAAGTGTCGAATTTCAGTTGGTACTTTGAAGTAGATAGTAACCATTTTTTTTTTTTGAGTTGTATGCTAGTGACCATGTTGGGTTTGTTCGAGACCATTTTATGTATTGTAGTAACTATTTTCTCATAGTCCATGTTGATTAAGTGTTGAATTTCAGTAGGTACTTTGAATCAGTTAGTGACCATTTTTTGGTTGTTTTGAGTTGTATGTTCGAGACCATTTTATATGTATTAGTAACTATTTTCTCAAGGTATTCCATGTTGATTAAGTGTTGAATTTAAGTTGGTACTTTGAAGTAGATAGTAACCATTTTTTTGTTGTTTTTGAGTTGTATGTTAGTGACCATGTTGGGTTTGTTCGAGACCAGTTTATGTATTGTAGTAACTATTTTCTCATAGTCCATGTTGATTAAGTGTTGGATTTCAGTAGGTACTTTGAATCAGTTAGTGACCATTTCTTGGCTGTTTTTTAGTTGTATGTTAGTGACCATGTTGTGTTTGTTAGATACCATTTTATGCGTTGAATTAACCATTTTTGCTCAAGGTAATTCATGCTGATTAAATGTTGAATTTCAGTAGGTACTTTGATGTAGATAGTAACCATTTTTTGGTTGTTGAA
>VHZZ01003819.1:5976-16919 GCA_009801015.1 Silene noctiflora
TAATTCACCGTAATAAATTACGAAAAATAATTAAAAATCGGGATTAACTATAAAAATAATTTATTAGCATAATTATATAATTCTCGGGTGTTACAGAAAGAGTACGCCATAGCATTTTAACAAGGTATCGCTTGCTACACGACAAAAGTTCTAAGACAAAGAAAGTTGCAATACCAGTACACCATCCAACAACACTGTCATTAGAATAAACTTCTCAAACTCAAAATCGGGGACTCAAACACCTAATAATCCAACATTCCATATCTTATTTGTTTCAACTCCTGGTACAAAAAAAATTACAGAACGACTTTCGACAAAGCAGATATACACAAATGGCAGCACTTAATCTATTGCACATAATTACATTCCCGATCAAACATTTCCAAGCTCCCCCACACACTCATTTCCATGGCAACAATTATCTAGTATAGTTTTATTCCCCAAGTCTGGCTTAAAGCGCCCAAAAGTGGCAATGTACTCATAAAACAACCCTAGTATAGTAACGCAACTTCCAAAGTAAAAGCTTAATAATGCATCAATGTCATCCCACACTACAGAGTACCATATTAAGCAAAAATTGGTTTTATATAAGGAATTGGTTTTTTCTTTAAGCCACCAGATTAGCAGTGCAGTAAAGTTGAAAGAAACATTGACCAATCGTAACATTGATAAAACAAAATACTGATCAATCGATGCCTAAACTTAATTCCACTAATCATCAATAGATGAACACCCAAGAAGTGAAACATGGAGTGATGGAGATAGTAGTTACACACTTCCGTAGATTCCTAAGAAGATTGTTGACTAACTTATGAGCAGAGAGTAATATGTACTAATAACAAAAATCAATTAGCACAGAAAACGAAAACCACCCACCAAACTCAAAATCATCAACACGAGAACTTTAATGTAAACGCATAAAATCGAATAACGAAGAATGTTACAACCAAGCTCTAGCTAAGATATGGCATATATAAAGGTAAAAAGTTGTCTTCTTAGCGCAGATTGGACTCAAATAATTATCAAAAACGATTTAAAAATACTGATGAGTTTACAAAAGTAGAGAGAAGCGAGAGGAACATACATGTACCGGTAAAGTGAGCGAGTATTNAAATTTCGCGCAAGTCTAATAATCAATTCAACAACGTCTTTTCGTCATTTTCGTTAATAAGCGTTGTTAAAGGGCCGTTGTAGTTGCCTGTTTTTCTAGTAGTGCCCGACCAACATGTCCGGAAAATACCCGAAACAACTCGACTCCACCCGATCCGAACTAACCCAAGAACATGGCAGACCGGAAATGACTCGACCCGAATTGGTCCGACCGAACCCGACCAATTGACCCGTTTGTCATGTCTAGTTGTAAACTCCATTTGGTCATTTATTCTTATTTGTTAGGTTTTCGGTTAGTGGGTGACTTAGGTAAGGGTAGTTTAGTCAAATTTTGGCCAATGCACATTCCCTTGAGTTTTTTTACCAATTTGTCTACAAATTCTCATGGTAGACAAATTAAGACTCTATAAGAATTTTGACTCCACCATTATATAATGACAACTAATAAATTGTACCATGTGTTAAACTATTATTATTTTCCTTTTTATTTAAAACACTAAAAAAAAGTGTAGGAAAAGTAGAGTTTGAAGTAAATCTGAAGTATAATATATAAAGTCCGAGATTAGTCTTGATAATAAAATAGTAATAAAAGTTAATAAAAACTAATGTGGCAAAATCTTTGATGAGTCTCACATAAACAACTACTCTTCACCATCATCTTTCTAGTTAAGGTTTATGCAAGAGTTATTTGTAATGGTTGCTTTAGATACCTTTGCCAAAATTAAATAATTTTATTTACGTGTGGAACATCATTTCACTATAATTAGCAACCAAACAAATTCTTAAAATTAGGGAACCGCGTGCCTTGATAAAATCAATTAATTTAGTGACGAAAATGTCGCGAACAATAGAGGTAGCAAGCTTTGTAGCTCTGTAGTTTAATACGGAGTATATAAATGGGAATAATTATGATAACACACTTTTAAAAAATATACATACATGCATTGTCTTATATAATCACATAAGTTTGAGTTATTTATGAGTTTTTCGAGTCGAGTCAGTATTTATTGGGCTTAATCCGTTAAGCTCTCGAGTCGAGCCCGAGCTTGCACAATCAGATCTCAAGTTGTACTCATTTCATTATCACCATCGACCAAACTTCATGCGTTTATTGAACGTATAGTTTGATTCTTGGTCCCAAATAAAAATGTAAGAGTAATACCTATTATTTACAAAAACACATTATTTCTCTTAAATTGTTATACATTTATGTTGTAATATTATTTAGGTAATATTAGACATGGCAATAGATTAGGTTTTGTCGTGTTCGTGTTCGTGTTCGTGTCCGTGTTAACTTTAAACGGGCCACCAATACCCCAACCCTAACCCGACCCAATTACATAAACGGGTCATTTGTTTCAACTCTAATCCAACCCATTTAATTTTTCTACGGATAATTCACGTGGTACCCCTAACTTTGTCACTTTGCACATTGTACCCAATATTTTAAGTTTATATACATAATATCTTTTACGTTTGATTTTCATGCATAACATAACCATTTTGGCGCTATAAAATAATTCAATTGAGCATAACTTTTAGACCGGAATTCATATTCGGTCAATTTTTGTTCTAAAATGATTATCTCGCCATACTCTATGATTTGAGGGGGAAAAAAATGTCGACTCACGTTTTGTCGGGTTTGTTTTTGTACGAAAACCTCAAATCAACCATAACTTCGATCTTAAATTTCCAAATAACAATTTTCGTTTTGTCAAATTATAGATCTCGAAAAGTTAATCAATTTGAAAAAAAAGAATTAACAAATTCCGATTTCTGGTCTATAATTTATGCTTAATTGAAAATTTTAAGAACGATAAAAAAAACACGTCATGCTTGAAAATCAAAACTAAAGAGTACTTTGTGCACAAACTTAAAAAGTTGGATACCACGTGCAAAATGGCATAATTCAGGTGTACCACGTGAATTTTCCGATTTTTCTATAACCTAACCCGACCAAACCCATTTATCCTTGAGTAAGTCATTTTTAACTCACTTAATTAACCAGTCGATTTAAAAATACCGATGAGTTTAAGAAAGTAGAGAGAAGCGAGAGGAACATACATGTACCGGTAAAGTGAGCGAGTATTATGGCGTCTATTAATGGCAAATTAGGGCTTGAAAAAGTTTGGTAGGTTGGTAGGTGTCTGAAAGGAAGAAAAGAGGAAGAAGGAGGGAGCAAATCTGGCTTGATGGAGGAGATAGCTTGAGGATGAGATTTTGAGAGTTGAAATAATTCAAGTGAGAGACTGAGAGGCAGGCATAAAAAATAAAAAATGAAATAATTGAATCAGAGAGCGGATTAGTTTATGTGTAGTCGTGTAGCTATAGGAAACCATCGGTTTGAAAAAATAGACTGGGCAAGTCCCTTACATCCAAAGTAGGCCCAAAAAGCCTTCAAAGGGAAGCTGAAATTTTACTTATTGAAGCCCACAAAAGTAGGAGCCCGCCAAAGGAAGCTGAAATGTTACTATTCATTAGGAATAGTAACATCCCTTACCCATATTTTAGTAAGGTAGTTAGATATATTAGAAGTTATATCGAAAATTCTCTCCAATTATAAATAATGTCCAAAAAGTAAACGTATAGAATAGAATGGAATGGACAGGTACTAATTAGTGTGTTCCAAATTGGGATGTTATTAATACTCCTTGGTTTATTATGAAACCTAGCACAAGAGATTATAAAGTCAGTAAATTTTTGCTTTAGAGATACTCCGTAAATTACATATTTAAGTTATTGTTATATAATATAAAGGGTATTTTAATCAAAGGTAGATAACTGACTATGTCACTTTGGGTAAAAACACTACAAGAAAAAGATTGTAAACCACAACGACCTTAAAAAGAGTAATGTTTACTATATTCTATTATTCACGCACTTTTCGATGAGTTTTTTTTTTTGCTGAGAATAATATCAGAATTAAAATGTACGGAGTATTTTATTTCCAACTACTCCCTCCGTCCCGGTCATTTGTTGTCCTTTGGTTTTGGCACAAAGACCAAGGAAAGAGAAAAGAGCTAATTATAAGATGACAAATTGACTAAATTGAATGTGAAAGATCAAATTACTCATCAAATGCAATACTAAAATAGAAAGGACAACAAATCATTGAGACACCCCAAAATGGAAAATGACAACATATGACTGGGACGGAGAGAGTATAATTTTTAAGGACATATGAAGTTAAAAAAGCTGCATAGATGTTTTAGGCATAATAATAAAAGTGTTTCTATACTTGTATGATATCAAATTGGGCGTTTGGTCTAGTGGTATGATTCTCGCTTCGGGTGCGAGAGGTCCCGAGTTCGATTCCCGGAACGCCCCTCTTTTTAATCTTTTCTTAGTTAATTTATTGAATATATAGAACAAACTTATATAAAAAGCAACAAAGGGCATTTGGTCTAGTGGTATGATTCTCGCTTAGGGTGCGAGAGGTCCCGAGTTCAATTCTCGGAATGCCCCCTTTTTGTTTTTTGTTTTTTGTTTTTTTCGTCCAACCACCAAACTACCTGAACTTGAGCAAAAAAAAAGAGCATCAATCAATATATAGCGATTTCATTGGTTCAAGTTTTGTGAATTATTTAAGTTTTAAATTAGTAAAATATGAATTATTTAAGTTATAAAATATTGAAATAAGATATAANGTCTATTAATGGCAAATTAGGGCTTGAAAAAGTTTGGTAGGTTGGTAGGTGTCTGAAAGGAAGAAAAGAGGAAGAAGGAGGGAGCAAATCTGGCTTGATGGAGGAGATAGCTTGAGGATGAGATTTTGAGAGTTGAAATAATTCAAGTGAGAGACTGAGAGGCAGGCATAAAAAATAAAAAATGAAATAATTGAATCAGAGAGCGGATTAGTTTATGTGTAGGCGTGTAGCTATAGGAAACCATCGGTTTGAAAAAATAGACTGGCCAAGTCCCTTACATCCAAAGTAGGCCCAAAAAGCCTTCAAAAGGAAGCTGAAATTTTACTTATTGAAGCCCACAAAAACAGGAGCCCGCCAAAGGAAGCTGAAATGTTACTATTCATTAGGAATAGTAACATCCCTTACCCATATTTTAGTAAGGTAGTTAGAGGTAGTTAGATTAGACATGGTAATAGATTAGGTTTTGTCGTGTTCGTGTCCGTGTTAACTTTAAACGGGCCACCACTACCCCGACCCTAACCTGACCCAATTACATAAACGGGTCATTTGTTTCAACTCTAATCCAACCCATTTAATTTTTCTATAACCTAACCCGACCAAACCCATTTATCCTTGAGTAAGTCATTTTTAACTCACTTAACCAGTCTATAACTCATAAACTAATAAAATAAACTAAGCTTTATAGCCCTATTATCTAAAAAATGATGAATACAAATGCTTATTTTTAAGTTGTTTGATTGAATTATTGACTTGACCTAAATATATTATGACACTTTTAAATAAATGAGTTATTCATACGAAACTAGCTCAACCCTAACCTGACCCATTTAAGTTTCGTGTCGTGCCCGTGTCAACCCAATTATTTAAATAGGTCACAATGTCTTAACCCTAACCCGCTAATTTCGTGTCGGGTTTGTGTCGTATTTTCGGATCGTGTCAATGATTGTCAGTTGTCACCTCTACATAATATGTGACTCCACTTTTTCCAGCAATTTGAGGTAGGGGTGTGCGCGGAGGTGGGTCATGGAAGGATGAGCCGAGCTGGGATGAGGGTAGGCACCGGACGAGTGAGGGACCGGGGGTCTGTATTATTTGTTTTTTTATTGTTGTTAGTGTTGGATTGGGTCGAGCCTATGAAATGTGTGCCCTAGATAATTTTCGTCGTGTTTCACTATACACACGCCCTTAAAGTAAATTATACTATTAAATTTTTAGATTTTTAGAGTAATGATATTTTAGTGTTATACACTTATACTCAATAATAAAGAGCCAAGGTAAATTAGTTTTCTTTAACTTCCTATATAAAACAACTAATACTCTACACCATCACGTCATTCACAAATCACAATCAAACTTTAGCTGCACGTGTGTTATATATGTATATATATATATATATATATATACACCCATGATCATCGACTTATTAGCCAAATCACAACTAATACACACTTCTCCCTTGTATTCTCTTCTATCTCTGTTTCTTGCATTCTTTTCTATCGGATTCTGCCAAGCACCGGCGACCAGAACAATTAATTTCCGAATTCTAATTTCTTCCCTTTGTGTGGTTGAGGTACTTACGTAAGACATACCATTTTTAGTACTTTGAAAAGTTTGTTCCTTTGAAGTAAACAAAGGAGCTTTATATGTTCTACTTTGTTTGTTTTATTTTATTAGTCGTTTTAGTTTACGTATTATAAAACAAAAATGTAGTATATATTATACTATGAATAAATTTCATCTCGTCGGCCTAATTTTATACAAAGTATTTAAAACAAATACAAGTATATTTAAGTTTGGGTTAACAATGTTTTGGGTCGAATGTATTAAAAGGACTTGGATCACCGGTTATTAAATTTCCCCATCACAACTTCGCCACCTCTTCTCGTGCATAATCTAGCACAATGGGTAAAACGTTTGTAGTTGTGTTTTATTTTTGGATTATTTAATAGCAGCTACAATAGTTTGCAAAAAATAATAAACTTTTGAGAATCGAACTCACGGTCGCACCCATTATTTTGTCATACACTAACC
Source organism: Silene noctiflora (assembly GCA_009801015.1). Classification (NCBI taxonomy): domain Eukaryota; kingdom Viridiplantae; phylum Streptophyta; class Magnoliopsida; order Caryophyllales; family Caryophyllaceae; genus Silene; species Silene noctiflora. The sequence goes on from VHZZ01003819.1 coordinate 12,765, forward strand.
AGTAACCACCAAGACAAGTTACTATATTAATAATTAGACACGCAATTAAATTTTAATGCCCAAAGTATACCCGTGCATTATTAATTTGTTCGTTTCCCTCCCCATTTTAAGAAAAAACTCATTTTAGAGTAACTTGGAGAATTGTACAAGGCTTAAATTTAACACATGGTTTCATTTTACAGGCTTTCATATTCTTCCTCGATCATGGCTGTATCCGTAGGACTAGCCGGTCACCATAGAGGCATTGTTACCTTATTTGGCATTATTTGCAATGTTATTTCTGGAGGGGTCTTTTTGGCGCCAATGTAAACAAACTTCTAGTCTTCTACTATTACTTTTATTTACTATACTTCTTTATTTCTTATTATTAGTAAAAACAATTGAAATAAATTGTATATTTACTCAGAACCGTGCTTAATTGTGCCTAATTGCCATATGTGTGTATATATATATATAATGTAGGCCGACATTCTGGAGGGTCTTCAAAAAGAAGTCGACCGAAGGATTTCAGGCGATACCATATTCGGTATCGCTGTTCAGTTGCAGTCTCTTACTATATTACTCGATGATAAAGACCAAAGATGCCACGCTAATAATCACAATCAACATGGCTGGCTTCATTATTGAAGCAGTTTATTTGACTGTCTTTATAATTTACGCACCAAGAAATGTCAAGGTACGTACGTACGTTAATGTTCCTTATATTGTAGAATTGTCTCCAAAATGTATAAAATAGTCATTTCTAATTAAAAGACTGTGACATTTCTAATTAAAAGTATCTTGTTGTACTAATAAAGTAATAATGTGTGAACAGGTGCGCACAATAAAATTACTAAGCCTATTTAATGTCGGATTTTTTGGGCTAATAGTAATTGCAACAATGGGGTTGGCTCGAGGTTCGGATGCACGTGTCGTTTTCTCAAAAGGAGGCGTTCGTGAACAAACCGTTGGGTGGATTTGCACGGTGGTTTCAATTAGCGTTTTTGCGTCACCTTTAACAATTATGGTAAGAAACAGTTTCCATTTAAAATCGTGTTTTTTATAACTAGTTTGTTGTAAAATAGGACAATAGTGTAATATTCTTTTCAGTATTCTGTTGATATTCTTAATGTTGTGAAAAGATGGACAATTATTCCCCCAAAATAAAAAAATAAATAAAAGAAAAAAGAAAAAGAAAAAAGAAACTGGACAATTGGGAAATCCCGTTTAATGCCTTAGTTAGAACATGGATTAGGATTGTGGGGGCCATATTTATTCTTGCTTTAATTTAGAGAAAATTTATTGTCATTATTGTTTTTTTTTTTGGATGACAGAAAACGGTGATCAAAACGAAAAGTGTCGAATTTATGCCCTTTCTCCTATCGCTTTCGCTGACATTCTGCGCTGTCTTGTGGTTCATATACGGTTTACTGATGGAAGACTTTTATATCGCGGTAAATCATCTCGATTACATTAACTAAAAATATTGTTTGTTAATACTTCCATATACATTAATTAACACAATTTGTTTAATAAAATGTGAACAGATGCCAAATGTGCTTGGGTTTTTATTGGGACTCACCCAAATGGTGTTATACGCCATCTACCGAAACTTGTCACCCAGAAATCAACCAAAAGCCCTTATGGTAAATGAGAGTGGTTCGACACAAACCGAAGACGAAATCGAAATCATTGATGTTCATGACGATATTACGGCTGATAGTGATATTATGGATGAGTTTAATCAGGATGGCATTACGGGCAGTAGAATAAATGTGGGGATTAGTTAATTATTACCAAAATAAGAATTTTGGCTAGATATTAAGTATGTACTTTAATTTTATTGTCCGTACTTCGTTTACCTTTAATTCAATCAAATTAAGTCTCATATTTCAGTCCTTAAGTTGTCTCTCTCTCTCTATATATATGTGTGTGAAATAGTAGATTTTATATAAAGTCCATAGTATATCATAGAATCATAACGAAGCTAATTTTTTCAAACTTGCTTCTTCTATCGAATCCTAGGGGATACGGCCAAATAAAGTCCATAGTATATAAAGTATATCATAGAATCATAACGAAGCTAATTTTTTCTTTATTTTATATATATATATGTGTGTGAAATAGTAGATTTTATATAAAGCCTCTAGTATTTATTTGGCCGCTTATTTGCAGCAAAGATTATGTAAAGCACCACAATTTATACTAGAAGATATTATCACCAACCGTGTTAATCAAATTTAGTAAGTCTTTAAGTGCACGTATGTGAAACTAAAACGGGCCTAAAAACATATATTGAACACTAATTTTTATTCMTAACCGTCTTAAAATATAATTTAAATACAAAATGCTATGGAGTAATTGCTAATAATTTCTACCATGTGGAGAGTTAGGAATTTGTAGACCGTGAAAATTTGTAACTAAATATTAAATATTATAATAAAATTTTGGAGAGACGGTCTTTTAATAAATTTTAATAAGAAAATAACTAAAATTAATAGCTTATGTAATCCTTATGTAAGTGGACTTAAGTGTGTGATCACTACAAGGAAAAGTCCGGTTTGCAACCAACTGAATTGGTCATTAATAAATGAAAATTGGTCCCTACATAGATTCTGTGACCAATTTAGCAACCAATGCAGGTTGGATGTTCACTTTTGTGTAAACATTTACAAAGAATTATGAGTAAAACTTTTTGAAATAGACTCGTATAAGAATAAAAGAGCTTCATATATAGATTGTCTTTCATTAGCACAAGTTATAGAAGAACATTGTTTCTCTTAAAAGAAAAAACTACTTTAAATGATGTTAGAGTGTCAAAACAACTACCACCAATTAGGAATTWCATTCTGATGATTTTAATAACAAGGCATGTTATATTTGCATGAGTTCAATTCTGGTCAAATYAAGGGTGAATAGTTTCTGTCTTGATTAGTTGAGGATTGAATGACAAATTCCCCTTTGGCACTTCATATTTGAAGACTGGATAAACACATAGAGGTNTGTTACGATTAGATAAGTAGTAACTCAAATTATCTCTTAATAAACCCTATGATAAAGTGATAAATTATTAAAAGCCATTGTTACGATATTACCCGAGCATGAAATCTAGTATAACTATATAAGAGATTAAGAGGTAGCCCCAATATAAATTCCGAGCCACGACACAACTTCTGGTCGAAACCAACCAATACAAAGTACTCCGTATACAATAACAAAAACTTGTAAGAGATGATGGGTATATGTATGCTCTGGGACCAAAACTTTTGGCTGCCAGACTAAACACTATCTTGGGCCGAATGCTCAATTTTACACGTAAGTTACCAAGAATTAAGGCCCATGCAAATTGCTTTTTTATGTTACCTATGTTTACTACAATCCTTTGAAAGAAATGCCGATAATTTCGCATTTGTTTAATTGTAATGTTATCTATCTATTATAGTTAGATATGTTTACTACAGTATACAATCCCAAGGAATAGTCTTTGCGTGATATAAAAAAAAAAATTACAATTAAACAAATGCGAAATTAGTACGATAATTTCGCATTTTTTTTTTGAATCACGCAAAGACTGTTCCTTGGGATTGTAGATTGTAGTAAACATATCTAACTATAATAAATGGATAACATTACAATTAAACAAATGCGAAATTAGTACGATAATTTTTCCTCCAGTTTTTCAAGTATGGAACTAGCTCTTATAACTTTATACTAACCATTTATCCACTTACTTTCAAAGTAACTTTAAACAAGAAAATACACGTATAATATATTTCGGTCTGATGTTAAAATTTGTGACAACATTGTTATAACAGACATAAGAAATTAAAATAATAAAAAACGTAAATTAAAAGAGACAGACGTAAAGTGGTTGATTAAGAATGTAATTGAATATGTTGATCGTATGAGACCAACCGTGTAGGACCGTTGGAAAGAAATGGGGCCACGGGGAGCACGGGCAGTTGATTTATGAAAAATCTTATAAACAAAAGTATGAATGATTTCACGATCAACAAAAATCTTAGTAGGACCATTTCTAGGAAACATGATCATACTAGCAAGAATATCCCCGATATTGAAAAACTTCAAATGCATGTTACACAAACTATAATAGGACCATATAGCTAAAGTTAATAATACTAGTATATATATATATATATATATATATATATATAT
>VHZZ01003819.1:34055-51465 GCA_009801015.1 Silene noctiflora
GTAAAATAGGTACTTAAACTAATAGAAAAAAACCTTGTTACAACCACAGTTTATGTTTATTATCGTTATCAACGTTATATATGCCACATTTTTGTTCATTGAAGTATGTTAATATACAAACTAATAATTACATTTAGTATAACTAACCATTGTTCATGAAACTTGCAGAAACACTTTAAATGTTACCAACACACTTTAAAACTGTTCATTGCTTGCAATTTTTAAAATTTAACATTACTTATTTTGTATTTTCTCTATTAGTGAATTAAATTATACTCCCCCCGTTCCAGTCAATAGTTTACATTTATTTTATTTCTCCTTCACAAAATAAAACAAATGTAAACTATTTACCGGGATAGAGGGAGTATTTAAGTGAAATTTACTTTTCGATACTTATTATTTTAGTCAATTCATTTGAATAATTAATCATGGACAATAATATTCGCACATAGGTTAAAAATCGTATAATTATACATCATTTCATTCAATTATAATTCCAGAATATTATCATCGTATTAACTAAGATATTTCGTATGTCATAATCTAAAACTCAACCCGTGCATTTTTTGCACGGGATTAAAACTAGTAAATATAATAGTTGAGTCTTAATCATTATTTTAAGATTTTGGTAAAGTTCGTTCATTTATTATAGTATCAGGGGGTTTATTATATAAGTAGAATTTCAGTACATGATTTTGGGGGATTCGTGCACTAACCACTATTCAAGTCCAATGGGCATTCGAGTGAGGAGGCATAATAGGAATAGATATAATAATTGAGCCTTAACTATCACCTTAAGGTTTTGGTTGAGTTGATTCATTTATCACTCACCCCATAAGATGGTCTTAAATGGGCATTTATAGTTATGTTTTTGTTTACACTTTTCTTCAATTTCGAGTTCAAGTTAAGTCAGATCGTATTTATAAGTATTAGTGCATTATCTTTTGAGTCTACGGTGGTTAGTGTTGGCGGTACAACTTTAATACAACAGCTCGGTTAGCTAATATTCTCACTAAAGCCTTAAGTCGTCGATCCTTTGATGATACCCTTTGCGAATTAGACACTTCGAATCTCCATGCTCCAATTTGAGGAGATATTAAGTACTCCCTCCGTCCCGGTCATTTGTTGTCCTTTTTCATTTTGGGGTGTCTCAGTCAATTGTTGTCATTTCTATTTTAGGATTGCATTTGATGAGTAATCTGATCATTCACATTCAATTTACTCCACTTGTCATCTTATAATTGGCACACTCCTCTTTCCTTGGTTTTTGTGCCAAAACCAAAGGACAACAAATGACCGGGACGGAGGGAGTAATATTTTTTATGTCCCGATTATTTATTATCTTATTTTATTTTAGGTGTCTTAATTATTGTTCTTTTTATTTTAAGAAATGAACTTGATAAGTAATTTGGTCCACTTGTCATCTAGTAATTAACCTCCTCCTATTTTCTTGGTCTTTGTGTCAAAACCAAAGGACAACAATTGACCGAGACGAGGGGAGTACATGACATTAGACATGGTACAGTGTATTAAGAATGATGTATTTATTGTACACAAATTTTCATTCGTGACGGACACTTTTTGTCACAAGCTTGTGACCTCTTACATGAGTTGGAGAGCCATAGTGAAAAAGCAAGTGAGAGAGTTTGTAAGACATCACAAGCTTGTGACCGTCAAGCTTAAAATTTATAGGGGAACATATTCATATGTGTAATTCTTGAAAACATCCTAATTTTTATTTTAATTTTTTAATTTTTATGAATCATAACATATTATTTACCGAGTTTCAACAAAGAAGCAGTGTAGATGTCAAATAATTTAATTGAAAAATTGTAAGAAATGGTGCACATAATTTGAGTTCGACCGTCGTCAATATTAAAATTACTCTTATAATTTCCTGTACGCTAAAAAAACACAAATTCTCATTTGTGACGAACAATATCCGTTATAAGCTTGTGATGGGTTAAATAATACCCACATGGGTAAATAAAGACAAACAATTTATAATTCCCTAGACATTTTATTTTTGTCTTATTAATTCATGTTAGTGATATTTAACCCGTTATAAGAAAGACTTCCTCCTAATTAATTAGGAAGGCCATGTGCAGATTGGGCACTAGCTAACTGCCCAAAGCATGTGATCTTCCCCTAAATATTGGCTATTGATTGAATGAGTGTGTCAATGGACAATGCGGCATAATTATCTGGTCTAGCCATTTTGGTATGGCTCTATAAATAGTCAATATCAAGTACCCATCTATGGAAACTACTCTAAAACACTACTAGTCTACATCTATCCAATGGTAACTCTTTCACGAAATGTTATATCACGTGTCTATTTCATATCGTGTCTGGATCTGTATCTGTTTAGGTACTACCAAGATCACAACAGTGAACAATTAATATGAGAAGGGAAATGGATCAATAAAAACGGAGAGGACCTTGATCGGATCAAACTACCTATGTTAAATCCACAAATTCTTGTTTAAGACGGTCGTTGTTCTTAAGCTTAAAACTGGTCAAATGTACTCATGTGACATGAAAATGACAAAAACAGAATGCATTCCACCACACCCTATGTTACCCGGATTTCCTCTTGAGGCGCCATCTGTATTAAGTAAAAACCAACCAAAGGGAGGAGGGTGCCATTTCACAAAAAATTCTTCGTACCTAAAACCCGGCGCGAAATTACACAGAGGAAATGGATCGAAAGCATTTTTAGAAGTAATGAATTGTTGCCGGAGAAAACATAAAGGATCTTTTGGATTTTCATCTCCTCTTTCAAAGAAGGCATTATTTCTCCACTTCCATACTACATTAGAAAACGTAAAAGATTAACTGAATGCATTGGACAACGTAAAAGATTTGTCTTATATACCTATATGAAATAATATTTGACTCATTTTAAACTTAAGATAGATAGTATCGCGTTAAACAAGACGAGGTGAAATAAAATCTCTCCTTAGGGTATTTATGGACCACAAGTAATTTAGTTGGGAGTGAATGAGTAATTTGGTAGTAGAAAATGAGTGGCCGACTAGTAGCAAATTAACTCAAAATTCCAAGGCAAATGCGTGAAGTGATAAATCCCACTAATCAAAAACAATGGAAAATTAATACAAATATTTACCCGACAACATTAAGTCCATGTGTTTTGGCCTTGGACAGATATGGGAATAACTATTTGCCATTACCCATCACATGTCACTCACAATTGAGGAATCCAATCAATCTATCATTTTCTTATAATTAAGGTTATTTTGTGCAATGCAAGTGGAATATTACAACTAAATATATATTTTTGTTTCGTCAATTGTAAGTATTAATTAAGTTTTATATTAATTAAAATATCTAAAAAAAAAAAAAAAAAAAAACAAATAGTCAAAACGGGAAAAATTGTATATATAGTATTTTACTCTGTCGTTTCACTGTGACTAAATAATTTACGGGGTGTCTGGTTTAAATTTTTAGAATAGATTGAATTGGAACAATTCATTCTAGTGTTTTGTTAGAGGTTTTTAAAGGTTAGATACTTGATGAATTGTAACTCCATTCCAATCACTTTGAATCCATCTAGACCTCTAAGTTTCTAACTCCATTCCAATCACCGTCCATTTAAATCCACTCGCAAGAGTTGCAACCACTCTACATATCCCACTCCAAACCACCATCAATCTAAGCCCACTCTCGTTCTAGCCACGCACAACCTCCTATTAATTAACCTCAATAACTTATAACTAGCTTTACTAACTATTCATCCAACCAACGTAAAGCGCTTAATAACAACAACTTATAAGTAACATGTACAACCACCTCAACCAATTGCATAGCCAATACATCTAAAATCCCCGAGTTTAGTTAGTAAAATGAAAAACAGATTAACAATCGTGAATCTCTAGACTTTTGTTCTTTTTGTCCTCCTCGGTGTCTCTGCCTACTTGCACAATTTCGCGTACTAAGAGAAAAAACAAAGCTGGAAGCTGGACGACCTAGACCATTTGTGAAGCTTAGCTGATAAAATTATGAGAGGTGGTACTCATGACTTGAATTCAAACTCTATCAATATCATAACACTTATTAATTATTAAACTGCCGAATCAATCAGCAAACTAAATACCCTCTAATCATCGATACGCTTACAAATACAGTAAACTGGACCGAATAGGAAAAAAATACTGCAATTTTTGTATCATATGAAAGCCCAATGTTGGATTATAATTTATCAATCGGAAAATTGACATGGTACCCCTAAACTCTGTCATGTGGTAGTTTGTACATGATACCCAACTTTTAAAATTTGTGCATAAATAGAGAACAAGAGTTAGCTCAAACAGTAAGAGCTATCTTATTCCAACAATGAAGTTGGGGGTTCGATTCTCACCCGCAACATAAGTGCGCTCATCAGAATCAGATATTTGTGCATATGATACCACTGGGGTTTGATTTAAAAGCATAACGAGACCATTTTTATCGTTTTTAAAATCATAAGTTAAGCATATATCCTAAACTTGAAATCAAAATTGACTATTTTATTTTTCTTAAATTAATTACTTTTTTCGAGATTTATAATTTGATAAAACAAAAATGGTTATTCGGAAATTTAAAATCGAATTTACGGTTGATTTGAGATTTTCGTAAAAACAAAAAACCCTATAAAACGTGGTCGACAATTTTGTTTTCTCAAATTGTAGACTGACGAGATAATCATTTTAGAACAAAATTTGGTTGATTCCGAATTCCGATATAGGAGCTATGCTGAATCGATTTTTTTTATACGGACAACGAAAACAAGAAATAAAGGGTGTCATATGTACAAACTTAAAATACAATGAGTGACAGTTTTAGTAATACAAGTGAATCCCTCTTATACTTAAAAAAATAAAACATTCTAAAGTTTTCCGCCTAAATGAATTACTCTATATTGGCTTTGGACTTTATTATATCATATTTATAATTGGGCCATACTAATTAGTTTCATATCTTTGTCGGATTGTACTATGAGTTTTTCTAACATGTGCCCTTGAAACACATGTTAATAACCTAAGTAGAAAAATATTTTTAAAAATATTTTACTAATTATGGTAAATATGATTTTTAACTTTAACTTGTGATGATATATTATCAACAATCTTTTCTTAATTAGGTTATTAATGCACATCTTAGAAAATCCATTGTATTATTAAGGTCATTACTCATTGCTAAACGTTTATATACGGAGTAAAAGTGTTGAGCCTTCTCTTTTGTACTTCTGAATACAAAACAAACCTAATGGTAAATTTTATAATTAAATTTTAAGAGAAGTTAAATATCAATAGTATAATCATTAAATTATTTAACAATATAATCTAATAAAACTGCACATTCACGCGAGATTTAGACTAATTTTGCGTTTATTAATTTTAGACAAGGCCATCACATCAAGGACAGGCGCGGGAAGCAAGAACAATACAAGTACCCACCTGCCGTTAGGAAAGCAATCAAAAAAACATAATAAAATTACAAAACATTGGACTAAAATTAGGGTTTATGTGACAACCCATAATATAAAATAAACCCCCAAAAACTATGTCACCAAAGTACCCAAAACTTGTAACTCCTATATAAATATTACATGGGCCGTCAAAGGGAGCAACAACAACAATCTCATCTTCTTCCCTTCATTCAATTCTAATTATATTTTTTCACTTCTTCTCACACACTTTTATTTTCCTCAAAAATCACTCTTTTTCTGGGTTTTAAACCTTAGTATTTTCTGGGTATTACATAATTATTACCGCTTATTTTACCCCAAGTTATCTACATTTGGGGGTAGTTATTAGGGTTTTAAGAAGTAAATTAAGGGTAAAAAAAAGAAGGGTAAAAATGAAGTATGTGTTGGTAACAGGAGGAGTTGTGAGTGGATTGGGTAAAGGTGTAACTGCTAGTAGTATTGGTGTTCTTCTTAAAGCTTGTGGTTTAAGAGTTACCTCCATTAAAATTGGTATTTTTTCATACATTTTGATTTACATTTTTTCAGTTTTTCTTTTGGGTTTTCGATAGATTGTTTATGTTATGAGTTTTATGTGATTTTGAAGGTATTTTATGAAGTGGGTTTTTGAGATTGGGTTGAATTTGTATGTTGGTTTTTGATTTTTGTGACAGTTTGTTAGTTAGATGTGACCTCCATTAAAATTGGTATTTTTGCATACATTCTGATTTAACATTTTTAGCTTTTTTTGGGGTCTTGACAATAAAACGGGCCAAATAGATGGACGAGACAAAAAGTAGAATACCTCCCATCTATCATATAGTCTAGTATTTGCCCCATTTTACACTTAAGATGATTATGGCCGTCTTAAGGGAGACAAACTGTTCAAAGTAATTTTGTGAAGTGGGTTTTTGAGATTGTGTTGAATTTGTATATTAATTTGAGAGTTTGTTATTTAAATGTGATATTTGATGTGGGTTTGATAGAAAGATGTGAACTTTTATTGTGTTTTTAAGTTTTATTGGGATTATATGCAATTTATTGCAAAAAAGACAGTAATTTTTATGTTTATTATCAGTTTAATTGATGATTAGTAGAAATACTGCTGTCATTTTGCACTGTATTTACGGCTTTACCCAAGGCGAAACGAATTAGCCAAGTACTTTGGTGAGGAAAATGGTCATTATTATGTGTTAAATCAAGAATCAATTTAGTATTTTACTAGAAGAAATAAATCAATTGAGTAGTCGATGAAGAGAAACGCCATAACTCTCATGTTGCAACATTTAATTTCGAGGTTAAATGAATGAAATTTGAAGTTTGATGTTCAATCATGTTATATTTTGGAACTAATGAAGTTTATTTACATTCTAATTGGTTAGAAAATTGAGTAAAAGCTAGAAAAAGTAGTCAAATTTTAGCCTTTATGTCAAGAATGTTGAAATCCAAAAAGCTTGGGGAATGTTTTCCTGCTTTATTTTCTCTTTTATTTCGCATGTTCACATTCTTTTGCTTGATGAAAAATTTCCCTTATCTTTGTTGTTTGTTAGCTTAATTTATTTGCACCTTTCACTTTTTTTTTGTTTTAATTAATATATGGGTTTGTTGTAGATCCTTATTTGAATACGGATGCCGGGACTATGTCACCCTTTGAACACGGTGAAGTGTTTGTCTTAGATGATGGTGGTGAGGTAATCTTCAACCTTATCCTTCTTTTTTTTCTGGTTGTGTAGTCACTTTGTTATTTTTAATTTAATTTTTTTCTATGCCACTTCTTAAATGTCAATTGGTAGATTATATCAGATTTGGACTTAGGTGGATGTTGCTTTTGTTAATTAATTTCTTTTTAATTACCGGTAATTCGGTTTGTTTGGTTTCTCTTGGTGATAGTGAGTTAGTTTTGGACAATGATGTTAGCAATTTTATTTGCCTGCAAAGCTTTTGAGTCATATAAAGTTATCCTTTGATGCTGATTCTTTGAAACTATCTGCCCCTTTTGGTGGTTAAGTGATATGGATATTGTTCTTTGCTTGTGAAAAGGAGAGAGCTCTTAGTTTACCTAGGATATTCCTTGGAATTTATATTTTGCTGTGTACGGTGAGACCATATTTTCCGTCTGGATCATTTCATGTTAAAAAGACGAAAAATACGAGAATAGAAGCTTTTCGGGGTGGAACCATAATGGTCATCAAGAACTGATTTCTACACTTCCCTTCTCTATGTGATTTTTTGACCCCCTCCCTCTTGTTAGAGAAGTATCGGGAATATTATGACTCGCAGAGTTGCATAAAGTTATTTTACACAAGTACCTTCTCGCAGTTCTAGTGAATTATTTGCGAAATTAGTTTACAAAGATGCGAAAAGGGTACTTAAACATGCTAATTTGTGAACATTATAGAACCTTGTTTCTGCACGTGTCACAATATTGCGTATTTGCATCCTCTTGTTATCATAAGGTGTTTGTTACTCTTCGTGTAATCATACCAATCAAATAAGCTTCGCTCAATGGTTATTCGTCTGGCAGGTTGACTTGGATCTTGGTAATTATGAAAGGTTTTTAGATATCAAATTGACACGGGATCATAATATCACGACAGGGAAAGTATACCAGGTATACATTTAGTCTATTGACTGCTCCTTGGTCATTAGCGTTCTCCAAACCTATACTTCGTTCATATGAAGTATTCACTGACGATTAAATTTATTAGCGCTGATAGTTTCCTCTTGTTTTGCTTTTGTGTGGCAGTCTGTCATTGATAAGGAGAGAAGGGGAGATTATTTGGGAAAGACGGTTCAGGTCTATATCTTTAACAATCCAAAGTTTTCTGTTAATATTGAAGCTTCATAGCGCCCTGAACTCATCTTTTTTCTGCCTGTTAGGTTGTCCCACACATCACTGATGCCATTCAAGAATGGATTGAGCGTGTGGCTGAAATACCCGTGGATGGACAGGAAGGCCCACCCGATGTTTGTGTCATAGAATTGGGTGGAACCATAGGTGTGCCATGTGATATGTTTTTAGGTGATTTCATATGGAACAAGATGTCATATGTCTAATACGTTGCAACATTGTTTGAACCTGCAGGGGACATTGAATCCATGCCGTTTATTGAGGCTATTGGACAATTTTCGTATCGTGTAGGTATGTTGTCACCGTTGTTATGATGCGGTGTTTGTGAATGATTATTTTTGTTCAAAAAATTCACTCTTTAGTTAGTTATGTCTTTTCAACGTGTATCGTGTTTTGCTTTTATATTCTAATTTTTTCTATGTCTACTTCTCTTTTCATTAAATAACTATTGGTTTCAATTGATGATTCTGTTAGCCATCCTAAATTCACCTCGAGGTTAAGGTTTTGTTGTTGTTATATGCTAATTTTGTCTTGTTTCCAGGTCCTGGGAACTTTTGCTTAATTCATGTTAGCCTTGTACCAGTGTTAAATGTCGTTGGGGAGCAGGTAATTGTATTCCAATTTGTCATTGCTCTTTGCTTTTTCGTATTAGCTGGCTTCTGAGCCATGAGATTTTAGGAATCTTTCTCAGCATCTTTTTCTCTGTTTTACCAGAAAACAAAACCTACTCAGCACAGTGTCCGGGGACTGCGTGGCTTGGGTTTGACCCCTGATATGTTGGCTTGTAGGAGCACAATGGTCTAACTCTTTCCTCCTTATTCCCTATCGATTTTTTTCTTAAGCTTACTTTGTATATTTAACTCTGACATTTTATATGTTGTTTACAGCCTCTAGACGAAAATGTGAAGGCAAAGCTGTCACAATTCTGCCATGTCCCGGTATTTTATAGTATACACATACATTTGTTCACTTTTTGGTTTCTTGTTTATTTATTTTTTGAAGTGTAACCTCGAGTATTACCTTTTATCAGGGTGAGTGTATTGTCACTTTATTTGATGTTCCCAACATTTGGCACATACCATTGCTTCTTAGGGTAAGTGACTAATTCTTTCAATAAGATATCCCTATTAATTTTATCTGATATAGCTTCTTTCTGTATTATCGGTCACGCCAACTTATTCCCCTTTTCTTTATCAGGATCAAAAGGCTCATGAAGCAATACTGAAAGTTTTGAATCTGAAGAGGTATGTCTTATACGTTTATTCTAACTATTTTTGATTACTTAGTTGAATTTTGTAGGTTACAGCCAACTTGTGTTTCCCTTTGCAGTTTTTCCAAGGACCCTGTATTGGATGAATGGACACAAAGAGCTCAACGCTGTGATATGTTGCATAAGACGGTTGGTCCAAATTAATCTGTTGCCGTTAGTATTGGTTTGCCTTTGCTAAATTTTAGTAGTCGTTTTTTATGTTTTGACTTGTGTTCTATCTCATAGGTGAGAATAGCCATGGTAGGGAAGTATACGGGGCTCTCAGATTCCTATCTCTCTGTACTGAAGGTAATTTTAAGCTTCATATTGGTTACATATATGGTCTCAGTTCTCTTTGAATTGGAGCAGCTGTAACTTCTACATGTTAGCTTTATATTCAAAGTTCATACTTAACAAAGGGTGTACGTAACTAAGACAATATATTCTCTTCTTTTGCAGGCTCTTCTACATGCCTCAGTTGCATGTGAACGGAAACTTATTGTAGACTGGGTTCCAGCAAGTGACCTTGAAGAAGCAACCATTGAAGAGGTGATTAAATATTTTCTTCTTGCATTCCTCACCTCGGCACTTCTTCAAATATTCTCTTACGTACATATCAACATGTGAGACATGCATAAATTGATTGATTTTCATTTCTTTCCAGAACCCTGAAGGCTACAGGACAGCATGGAATTTGCTGAAGGTTTGCGTTCATCATCTACCACATTTGTGTTATGGATTATCTCTTTCCAAACTGTGTCTGTGCTCATCAATGAGTCTTGTATGAGACGGTTTCCCATGTGATACCAACCTAAAATCCCTATGCATTCCTTGTTTAATTTGGAGTATAAAACTGTCATATTAGTATTTCTGCCATGTTTTGATAAGTTTTTATTTCAGGGGGCAGATGGTGTACTTGTACCAGGGGGATTTGGTGACAGAGGAGTTGAAGGGAAAATTCTTGCAGCAAAGTACGCCCGTGAAAATAAAATCCCATACCTTGGCATTTGTCTAGGAATGCAGACTGCTGTACTAGACTTTGCTCGCTCTAAACTCGGTGTACAAGATGCAAGCAGCACTGAGTTTCATAAAGATACCAAGAGCCCTTATGTTATATTTATGCCAGAGGTTTGTAATTTTTTGCCTATGTTTCTTGATTTTTGGAAAACACGGTATCTTAGATGTCGTCTGTTGAGTATTTGCGTTGTGATATTGTTTGACCAGGGATCGAAAACGCACATGGGAGGGACCATGCGACTTGGTTCAAGGAGAACATATTTTCAAGTGAAGGACTGCACAAGTGCAAAACTGTAAGAAATTACTGCTCGTAATTATTATCAGCGATTTATTTTAGGTCAAGTTTTATATAAATTTGACTCCGGTTATGCAATTGTTCTTTCTTCATTAGTTACGGGAACGCTAGCTTTGTTGATGAAAGGCATCGGCATAGATATGAGGTTTGTCGACTTCTTTTATCTTTATTTTATTGGATAACTAATTTAATTACTTAAGGTAAAAAAGTAAAAAGTTCAGGGAGTGCCAAGAAGTAGGTCAAAAAAAAAAAAGAGAACCGCAACTCGACTCCCTGTGATTATTGATAAACTAGTCGTAAAACTAACCTTATCCGACGCTTTATATTTTAGGTGAACCCCGACATGGTTGCTCAGTTAGAGAATGCTGGTATGTCATTCACCGGAAAAGACGAAACTGGCGAGCGAATGGAGGTAGGATTCAGATTTTACTGTCATTATTTTTGGCTTTTATCCGATCATTTTATCTGCTTGTAAAAATTTTCTAATTATATTATGGAATGGCAGAT
The DNA here is from genome assembly GCA_009801015.1 of Silene noctiflora. Classification (NCBI taxonomy): domain Eukaryota; kingdom Viridiplantae; phylum Streptophyta; class Magnoliopsida; order Caryophyllales; family Caryophyllaceae; genus Silene; species Silene noctiflora. The sequence goes on from VHZZ01003819.1 coordinate 45,442, forward strand.
CATTGAGCTACCCGATCATCCGTTTTTCATCGGAGCTCAATTTCATCCTGAGTTTAAGTCAAGACCCGGAAAACCCTCTCCTTTGTTCATAGGTAATTTGCCTATCGTACTCAAATCGTCTTGTATCCAAGGATTTATTCATCAATTAGCATCTAATCTCATGACTGCTCATTAATAGGTCTAATCGCAGCAGCAATCGGGCAGCTTGATGCTGTTTTAGGAAGCCCTCTTATTGTACAAGGCTCACTAAAAACAGAGAGGCCAAAGTACAACGTATCCCTCTCCTCAAAATCAAATGGATCAGTTCACCCCGAGTATCCTTACAGTAATGGGTCAGTGAATGGCACGTATCCAGAACATGATAACGGATCACTAGGCGGTGTCTATTCGAAATACAGTAATGGTTCATTTAATGGCATTCACAAGGACCAAGCAAATGGTACTAATGGAGCTTATAGCGATCATGCCAAAGGCAGTTACAGTAATGGGAACGGTCTTCACTACTAAAGATAAGTGGGATTTTTGAGTAGCTCGATTTTAGTGATATTCAGTTTGGTATGTACAGTTTGTTATTTAGAGAGTAAGCTCGGGTATTGTAGCTTTCGAGATTTGGCATACAAATAGGGCTGTAATTCCGTTGTTTTTAGTCGGGATCGCCTGCTGCATTCGACTTGACGATGCAGGCATTGTATGGTAGTTCTACTCATGACTGATGGTGCTCTTACTTGATATTTATAGGGAAAGTGAATGCAGGCTGTGTAGGGTAGTATAACCGATATCCTCTTTTGTGAAGGATTTTTTCCCTTCCGACTTGCATTGTAAGACGGGATTATGGAGTGAACACTTATGAGTGGATTTGCTTGTTTATCTACCGAAGTTTAATCCTTTTTGCATTGACTTAAATTTTGCTTTACTCTTATAATTGCGTAACTACTAAATCATGTGTAGTAATACTCACGACCTGGGTTAAGTCCGGGTAACAAAAGTGCACTGTATCTGTATGCCGATGCAGTTATGGCAAAAGGTGGCTATATGCCTACGTGGCTTTGGCGTTAAACATTGTTTGTATTCCTATTTATGATGTAGATATAGAGCCTAAAAGCTCTTCCACATACGGAGTACATTTTAATTGGAAACAATACTCGATAATTGCCGATAAAGGTTTGGTTCAATTGCTTTCTGACTGAATAAAGAAAAGAAACTTTTACAGATCGCTCTACGTTTCCTAAAGGTGCTCAAATGTGGACTTGTGCCGGGCGTAGATCGGGCTAGCATGATGATACAAAATGAAATGCGGAAGCGATATTTGACGAATTAGACCTATAATCCGTCAATGACGAACGAACTCAAAACCGATTGAGATCGAACAAGTTCATATTCAAATACGCGTTTGAATAAAAACGGAAATTGCTAAGCAAGCAAATATTGTGATTTCTGATTATGATTTTTCTGGATGCCCCAATCACAAGCTACTAAAGATTATAAATAGCCAAAAGAGAACCGTTTTAGGAAGCATAAAAGTGATCATAAACTAAGCTACTTAAGACCATTAATCTTAGATAATTAAGGCCCCCCTAAAATGCAGCAGTTACACTTAAGTAAAACAAACTAAATATGGCAATAACACCACTTTATTGACAGAAATAAATAAGATACTAGGTAGCTTGGAAACTGGATTTAAACGACCCCAATGCTCGACAACAAGCATACGCAACGAGCCATGGAACCCGCCATCGATTCAAAGGAAGTGTTGACTGCTAGCACAAGATTGTCGTCGAACAAATCATGAACATTGTCACCCGTATCTTCATCATCGTTACCCGTATCATCCCCTCCTCCTTTGAATGGAATTGACCTCAATTCGGCAAGTCCGTCATCATCGAGGTATGGCGCAAGATCGCCCATATTGAACGTGGCATGAATGCCATAAGCACCGGGCAACTCTACTTTATAGGCATTGTTTTTGACACGAGCAACCACCTTATAAGGACCCTCGGCCCTAGGCATAAGTTTATTTTTCAGCTTACTCGGGAATCGTTCTTTCCGCAAATGGACCCAGACTAAGTCACCTTCGTTGAACAAGCGAGGCTTTCTATGCTTATTCGATTTTCGTTGATAAGCAGCATTAACGGCCTCAATACGGTCGCGGACCTGCCGGTGCAATTTCATCATAGATTTCAACTTGGACTCGGCGTCTTTGTGGACCAACTCATTTTTAGGCAGTGGAATCAAATCCAATGGTAAGTAGGGGTTAACTCCATAAACAACCTCAAAGGGGAATGACTCGTAGCATAAGTGGGTGCCCGATTATAGGCGAACTCGGCATGAGCGAGCATAACATCCCAATCCTTTTGTGTCCGACTTACCAACCCCCGCAATAGCACTCCTAAAGTTCGGTTAGTCACTTCCGTTTGAGGATGATGGGACGTGCTAAAAAGGAGCTTGATACCTACCTTTCTCCACAAGGTATTCCAGAAATAACTCAGAAATTTGGAGTCACGATCCGACACAATAGTCTTTGGTACCCCGTGCAAACGGACAATTTCTCGGAAATATAAATCAGCAATATGACTTGCATCGTCGGTCTTGTGACAAGCCACGAAGTGAACCATTTTTGAGAATCTATCCACTACTACCATAATAGCGTCTTTACCCCTTTGGGTTCGAGGTAGAGCCACTATAAAGTCTATGGAAACGTCCTCCCAAGGGCGAAGAGGAACCGACAGTGGCGTGTAAAGGCCTGGTTTGAACGAGCTTTTCGTCATGCTACAAGTCACACATTTGCCCACTATATTCGACACATCACCTACCATTTTTGGCCAAAAGAAATGCTCCCTTAACACCTCGAATGTCTTAGCTATACCGAAATGACCAGCCAAACCCCCACCATGAGATTCTCGAACTAGCAATTCCCGAATTGGATGTTTCGGGACACAAAGGCGATTGCCTTTAAAAAAGAATCCGTCTTGCACAACATACTCCTCAAACACACCATGTACACACTTTCCAAATATTGTCCCAAAGTCACCGTCATCTTGATAATAATTTTTTAAAGTCTCGAAACCAAGAAGACGAATATCTAAAGTAGACAAGAGGGCATACCTGTGTGATAAAGCGTCAGCTACGACCATCTTTGTATTTTGAGGAGAAGTAAAAAGACTGCAAAAATTCGACCCACTTAGCATGCCTCGGGCTCAATTTCTACTACCCATTAATATAATTCAAAGACTCGTGGTCGGAATGTAACACAAAATGATTCGGACGCAAATAAAGGCTCCAATGACCCAAAGCTCGAACAATAGCGTAGAATTCTTTATCGTAAGTGCAGTAGTTCAAACGAGCACCACCCAACTTTTCGGGAAAATACGCAATTGGCCGCTTTCCTTGAATTAACACGGCACCAATCCCCACACCGCTAGCATCACACTCGACTTCGAACGGTTGAGAAAAATCGGGCAGAGCTAATACAGGAGCAGTACACAGCCGGTTTTTAATGACTTCGAACGCCTCTTGAGCCTCTTTACTCCACAAAAACGCCCATTTCTTCAAGCAATTAGTGATTGGGCTAGCAAGGGAACTGAAATCCCGAATAAAACGCCTATAAAAAGAGGCAAGATCGTGAAAAGAACGCACCTCACTCACCGTCTTAGGACTGGGCCAGGACTTGATAGCTTCTATTTTAGACGGGTCTACGGATACGCCATCTTTAGATACCGACATAGCCTAAGAAAACCACGCTGTCAACAAGGAATGAACATTTTTCTTTCTTCCCGTATAGTTTTTGAGTCCGCAAGATATCAAACACCTGTTTCAAATGTCCCAAGTGCTCATCTTCGTTTTTGCTATAGACCAATATATCGTCGAGGTAAACTACAACGAATCTGCCAGACACGGTTTTAGAACTTCGTTCATTAGTCTCATGAATGTACTGGGAGCATTCGTGAGTCCAAATGACATGACGGTCCTTTTGTATAACCCATGCTTTGTTTTAAAAGCCGTCTTCCATTCATCCTCTTCGCGCATTCGAATTTGGTGATAACCGCTCCGTAAGTCTATCTTCGAAAAAACTGTCGAGCCATGGAGTTCGTCTAACATGTCATTAAGTCTCGGCATTGGGAATCGGTACTTGATGGTGATATTATTTACGACCCTACTATCGATACACATACGCCATGTCCCCTCCTTTTTGGGTACGAGCAAAACTGGAACGGCGCAGGGGCTCAAACTCTCTCGAACAAAGCCCCGACTCATCAACTCATCAATTTTCTTTTGTAATTCTTTGGTTTCTTCCGGATTACAGCGATAGGCGGCTTTATTAGGCAAGGTGGCTCCCGGAATGAGATCAATTTGATGTTCGATACCTAGAATGGGAGGGAGTCCAGGTGGCAAATCATCGGGAAATACATCCCTGTATTCCTCTAGCAACTCGGCCAAGGGCCTGCCCAAATCAGAAAACTGCTCCGTGCTTGACTCGCTATTAACAACGAGTAAATACACCAATTCCCCGTTATCCAAAACTCGCTTAATTTCCCGTTCACTGATTAGCATAGCATGATTCAGACTCTTCTTTGCCGTCACACTCATGGAACGTACTGCTTGGGCAGACATGGGTTTCAAAACTATTCTCTTGCCTTTATCCCTCAATTCATATTCATTACTTCTTCCCTTATGAGTCACATCCCTATCAAATTGCTAAGGACGGCCCAACAATACATGACACACGTCCATAGGAATTACGTCACAACAAACCTCATCCGTGTAGGAACCCATACTCAAGCACACCCTTACTTGCCGCGTTACTTTTACGCTATTGTCATCATCAAGCCAATGAAGGGAGTACGGCTTAGGATGCGCCGTGGTTATTAAACCCAATTTCGACACCATCTCACTGGAAGCTACGTTAGTGCAACTACCTCCGTCAATAATCACGCTACACCACTTATCCCCAATTTGACACTTGGTATGAAATAATTGGCTTTGTTGGTCTGAGTCAGTGGGTACGATCTTAGTTTGGAGAGCTCTAAGGACTAGGGTTGTGTCATAGATGGGAGCCTCATACCCCTCGACTTCTTCTTCCTCGTTACCTTCATCAAACACAAAGACATCACCCAGCCTCTCCTCCTCCTCATGCAACTCCTCACGACACTCGAGGGCTTCCCGTAAGGTAACTACTCGTTTATTGGGGCACGAATTTTGATAGTGTCTGAATCCCTGACACTTAAAGCATCTTACCTTTGAAAGGGAGGTTTCCTTGGCTGCACTAGTTGTTTTAGGGTAGCTGTGGTGTCTGAGTTTGGATTTTTGCCTGGGTTGCTAACAAATGCAGGGGAATTGTATTTGAGGGTGACTCAGGTTTAGGCCAGGGTTTGGACTTCCCGTAATCTGTGCTCGACCCACCCCCGTATTTTGTTTTGCCCTGAGACTCGAGTTTCAGACAAAGCCCACACAATGTATCAAAATCCGAATATGGATATAGTTCTACGACGCTAGAAATATTAAAATTCAATCCTCGTAAAAACCTAGCCATTTTCTGTTATTCTATTTCTTCCAATTCACCCATCAAAGACAAGCCCTCAAAATCATCGATATATTCCCCCACACTTAATTTCCCTTGTCTAAATTCGGCAATTTTACGGTAAGTAGCAATTTTTTGGGTCGTAGGTACATACCGTTTACGGAGTTTGCGTTTCAATGATTCCCACGAAGCAATTTTCTCCTTTCCAGCACGGTCACGCCTAGATTTCAGGCCTTCGAACCATAAGAATGCCCCTTTACCCAACTTCAAGATTGCGTATTTGCACCGCTTTTCATCGCTAAGATCCTTGAAATCGAACATTCGTTTGATCTACCTCTCCCACTCCAAGTAATTTTCTGGGTCAGTACCCCCCGTGAACTCAGGAAGTTTATGTTGAGAGATTTATATTTATAACCTCGCAAGCGGATGAGTAGTCGTGTAGCATGCAAGGGTGAACCCAAAGGACGGATGTTGGATTCTAAGATTGTGATAAGTACTTTATTTATGTG
>VHZZ01003819.1:68703-79845 GCA_009801015.1 Silene noctiflora
TACAAAATGCATATAAGGGGCTAAAAACCGACTCAATTCGAGTCGGAATGCAAGGTAAAAGAGGGTAAAAACAAGCCAACATAATCATATATCAGTTCAGAAGCCTTGAATTCATCTGGCTTTGGTCTGGCGCCAGTACGGCTGCCCGTAGGGCGATTACGCAACAAATCTCGTAGATTTTCGAGTAGCATATCGTTGTCATATTCTGCCATAATTTTGGTTTTTTTTTTTTTTTTTTTTATAGTTGTGTGAAATCAAGACCCTAGATCGTCTCGATTTAAGGAAATCAAGAGCCGAAGCTCTGATACCACTTATGATACGAAATGAAATGCGGAAGCGATATTTGACGAATTAGACTTATAATCCGTCAATGACGAACGAACTCAAGACCTATTGAGATCGAACAAGTTAATATTCAAATACGCGTTTGAATAAAAACGGAAATTGCTAAGCAAGCAAATATTGTGATTTCTGATTATGATTTTTCTGGATGCCCCAATCACAAGCTACTAAAGATTATAAATAGCCAAAAGAGAACCGTTTTAGGAAGCATAAAAGTGATCATAAACTAAGCTACTTAAGACCATTAATCTTAGATAATTAAGGCCCCCCTAAAATGCAGCAGTTACACTTAAGTAAAACAAACTAAATATGGCAATAACACCACTTTATTGACGGAAATAAATAAGATACTAGGTAACTTGGAAACTGTATTTAAACGATCCCAATGCTCGACAACAAGCATACGCAACGAGCCATGGAACCCGCCATCGATTCAAAGGAAGTGTTGACTGCTAGCACAAGATTGTCGTCGAACAAATCATGAACATTGTCACCCGTATCTTCATCATCGTTACCCGTATCACATGACTCTGTTGGCTCATGGACATGCGGGTTCATGAGTTTTGAGTGGATTCGTGGGTGGGGCTATTGTAAATTTCAAAAATACATTGTCCAAGCCCGTTTGTTAGCGGAGCGGACTAGATGGGCCTAATGGGTCATATCTGTAGCGATGACCAATTGCACGGGTTGATCCGACCTAACTTGATCAACTCTCTCACAAAGCTTGACCATCTAGCGCCTCACACTCGCAATGACCCTTTGATCACTTGGGCAAGATTAGGGTTCATAATCCTGAGCCGGAGTCACCTTCTTGCCCGCCTTTTGAAAAAAAAATGAAAATAAACTAGACTAGGCTCGTGGGATCGTTTAAGCGTGACTCGCTCTAAACCCGCCTAAGGGCCGGTTCATGGTCAACCATCCCTGGGAGGTTGGAACGACGACTTGACAAACTCGTCACTTCCAAAGTGCCGACAAGCTGAATCTGAACCTAAACCACCCGCGGCCACTAGGTATAATGTATACATACAGCCACTTCTTGATGGACTAAAATAACCCCCTAAGCACAACATAGTCAGGAACTCGGGATACAACGGGTATTTTCTTTCTCAATGACTATAACACCACTTTTTAAGGGGTGGTGGTAAAAACTAAAAAGTCATTTCGATTCTACTTCCTAAGTATGAAACGACGTCGTACGTCAATAATCCAATAATTGCCGCGCTAATCGCAATTCGCAAGTCCATCTTCCTGAGGCGCCAACGACACCTTTCTTCATCGATTTCACATTTTCCCCAAATTTTATTTTCAGTCATCGTAAGAAAAATTACTCAATCTAATCCCAGAATACTAACAAAAGGGGTGATCAATTGAAAATGGAGGAAGAAAATGAGGAATCGATTGGAAAAAGAGTACCTTTAAAAACCCTAAATATCCACAAGCTTGACAAAAATCCCAATTTTCATCATTCTTGGAAAGAGAAGGTAAAACCCTTTTTCTTAATTCTTTCTAGGTTTTATTCCAATTTATGTATTCAATTGTGATTTTTCAGTTTTTGATTCAATTTGGAGTCGTACCCGTTCAGTGGCGGAACCAGGATTAGTAGTTGGGAGGGCGAAAATTTTCGCGGGGGTATAGTAACGCGGGGGTAAGGTAAACTAGAAAAAAAGTCGAAAATTGTAAGTAATTTTGAAAAAAAAAATTATTACTTGGCGCGACTGCCCCTGCTAGCCCCCTTAGTTCCGCCACTGTACTCGTTAATGATTTTAAAATAGGTATTTATATATGTTTATGTTTTGTGTGTGGATTTTTTGGTGAAGCGTAGTTGAAAGAAAGCTGTTATAAGAGGGTGAAAGAAGATAGAGATAAGTTGTTATGGAGATTGAGATCACCTCATCAACAATCTTGTGGAGGAGAAAAGGTTTGTTCTTGCAATTTGAATTTATGGTTATTTTGTAATTGTTGTGTGGATTACCTTAATTTGGGTATAAGATTACTGTAGAACGTTATAGTAATTGTATTAAATCTGAGTTTCGGAGACGGTTGTGTTATCTGTTATCGTGGTCCAATCACTCTAAATGCAAAATGTGGCCGCTGTAACCTCCAAAACCCTGGTGACTTGGTTGCGAAAACTGTGAATTTATTGGGGATTTCGTTGCCACTTTTCGGCTTGCTCAGGTTTGGCTAAATGTTACGAGTGAATGGAACGAAGAATGAAGGAAAACAGGAGATGGTGGTGGTTGTGGGTAGAGAAAGAGATGAATAGAGGGTTAGTAGTTACCTCGTGAAGGGGTAAAACTATACTCGCATGAGAGCAATGGTCTCTCACGACCTATTCATTCCCCCGTTACAATCCCTTCATTTCAACGTTATTGTTGTGTGGGACTCTTTTGGAAGTAGCATCTAGGTCAGATTCAATGTTGCGTGGTGTTGGACCTTCATCTTCGTGAAACATGCCTAGGAGAAGTTTTGTCGTTTCTTGTTGTATTAGGCCGTGGCTTGTTTTACTATATCAATATGCATTTCAGTGGGTTAGATTAAATGTAATGGTTATCACGTGATGGTTGTTATATGTATCGGTTGATTATGAGAACTGAGAAGCTTCCCCATGCATATTAGTTATGATATTATGCTAAAGAATTGTGCACCCGACCTTTCTTACCTTTTTTTATCGTGGAAGAGCTTGAGGCATTGGGGGTATTGTTATTTTCGTATCTCATACCAAAATAGTTATGACTTGTGCTTATGCCTATGCTGCCTTGTCTCACGAACTTTCTGCAGGAGGTTATGAAGTCTGCTTTGCAAGATATAGTTTCTGATGAGCTGAAGAAGCTAAAAAATGAAGAGTCCAGTGCGGCTGGAGAAGGCGATATGTTATGGGAATATAATGGCTTCCATACAGCTGATCAAGAGGAATGCGAGGAGATATTACTTGAGATGCAAAAGATCTTCTATGAGGATGACATTTTGGAGATGAATCAAAGAGGTTAGCTTCTTTTTCTTTGCTCATTTATGAAGTAGAGTACGAGCAATTGTTGGCTTCTCCAAGAATCATCACTTCCCGAAAAAAAAAAAAAAAAAGAACAAAAGTTAAAGCAATTTGTAGATTAAGAAAGATCGAAACCGATTTGATGGTGATTAAAAAAGCCGTTTTATGTCTAATTTTGAATGTAGAAGCAGAGAATCACACTCTATTGGAGGACGAAGAGGATGAATACTTGGCATCTGCAATTCAAGAGTATATGAAATTGAATGATGAGAAGGTATGTCATACATAAGTCGAATAAATGAGCCTGTTCGTGATCATACCATCTTGTATTCACAAAAAAAAGAACAGAGAAATAATAACAGTTGGATTTCTGTATCTATGCTATTGCTGGTTTCTCTCCAGAGGTGGAACCAGCCCAAACTTGATTTATTTGTTGCTGACCATGCTTTTATCTATAACTCCCTGGGATTCATATATTAGTGGTATCTATGCTCTCGTCTTTCGTAAATCTCTTGTTGGAGCAAGAATCTCTTGTCAAGTGAAGATATAGATCATCTTTAGCCGCAATATAGTTTTAGGCCATGTTACTTAAACTCCGCACCCTAACCTGGATGCGTGTCCAATCGTCAGACTAGGCTACTCTATGAATTATCACATGTTTTCGGCTTAAAATGAAGTGTCGAACACGGGTACATGAGGTAGTATGAATAGTCAAGTTGGTGTTTCTTGCAAGAAGGTTGTTTTCTTTTGGATGGAATAGAGGTAAAGATTAGAAATAGGAATGTCTGTGGGAAAGAATATATATTTGTGTAAAGTATGAATCCCTTACGACAAAACCTGCTGTATGTTTATATTATGAAAAAATGGTGTCCAAGGTTTGGCTAATAGTTGTAAAGGCATTGCTAATGAATGTAGGCTTGGAAGGACAAAACATGGTGCCCTGTTTGCAGGAAAGGGGAGTTAAAAGAAAATCTCCATTTTATCTATTGCAGCCTTTGCATTTTTAAGATCAGCAGAGGAGATGAGGTATTTAGATCATACTCTTTTGTCTCTCTTATCATGTTTTCCCCTTAAGCAGCCACATATATATCCGAAGTAAACTGGACCCCATCTCGAATAGCTGAATTTGTCGGGCTATCCTGACCCAAATGACCCATTTGTTTGGTTAATAGCCAGGACTAATTACCGCTTGTTCTTCTATTGTCCAATGAGTAGATTAACATGGTGCTGTTGAGGGATCGACTCGCAGAAGCTCATGAAGAACATCTTGACAGAGGCTGCAGGTCAAAACCGGAATTTTGTGTTGAGACCATCTTTGATCTAACTGCATTGTATCTGCGATGTCAGCACTGTGATACTTTTGAAATTGTACTTTGAAACTATGCCGGTTTGGTAGATTGGTAGGTGTATGATGTATACATGTTCTAGGTTTCTAGGTTTCTAGGTCTGTTCACTTTGTTGTTTTGGTTTTCTTAATCAGGTTGTAATCGGGGATCGACTCTTTTTTTTTTTTTTTCTTTGGGTTGCTTTTGCCATTAAGCCGAGTAGCTAGTTACCTTGCAATCTTACATTACACTAGAACCCTTTGTAAACTTTCTCAAAATTCCGAAGATGTACGTACTCTTATCGATATTTTATTCTTGTCGATCATGTTATTCATTGTGGTGTATTAGTATTCAACTTTTGCATTCATACATTTGGTAGAGGTGGAAACAATTCGATTCTAGGTATGTCCTTGCGAGTTGGGACTCGTGAATCTGTGATTTTTCAACAAAAGGTACTTCTGTAGTCTGTAAAAAATTGCCTGTAATTAAATATCAAAGCCCATGAAACGATTACAACGGCCCTCAATGATTTGTGATCGACTAAAATCCCTAAAACAATGCGGGTTGATTAATAATACCGAAATGAATGAAAAAACAAACATTAAGATAAGAGACAAGAATCAAATAATCATTTCTAACAAACAACTCTCCCATCATTCAGGCATAATTCATAAAATAATGCATATACATGGTACATTGACATTCCAAAGCAGATACAGGAGGACAACAAACATGGTCAACTACAACTCAATAACATAGTGGAGAGAATGATCTGCAACATTCTGCCCACACATTCAAAAGTCTCCTACCAAAATTCTCCAAAATATACAGGGAAGATAAAGGATAAAGAAAACAGCTAAGACTATGAAAGGGGGTGCTTTCTTCATCCTCGCCGTCTTCCTCCTATGCAAAAGTTCCCTTGTGCATTCTCAGTACTTGGATTCCTGCGACGACAATGTCATCAACTTCAATGAATATACTAACTTTGACACCACCGCTATGGCCTGCCAAGTTGTCTGGGAGAAAGAAAGCTTTACCCTCAGGGTAAGTCGATTTCCATCAATATCCTTTATTCAGCACATTGAGAGGCATTGAGGGTAATGCTGATAATAGCAAACCTTAAACATGCAAATGTCATCTACCAGAGTTGGTAAAGTCATTAAGGCCGAGGAGTCACATGGGTAGGCTGGGTTCAACATACATCAGAATCAAAACTAACCTTATTTATATGCTAAGGTGCACATGTTGGCTAGATGGTAATGTCCACATGGGTTCAAAATATGTCATTTAGCAGTGATACCCATGAGTCATGATGATCTGGGTACAAAACCCGTCAACATCAAACTGCCTTGGTGGCTTTCTGTACGCTAGAAAAGAAAAAAAACATAGGGGAAGGTGTACGAGAAACAAAATCAAATTGTGAAAGTATTTGAAGGTCACTTTATAGATGTAAATTTGTAAATAAATGTGTGTTTTGATAATGATCTGATCAATCTTCCTTCCTTGAGTTTACAGTATGCAAAGGCAGGCATTGGGCTGTGGAGCTTCTTACTCTCAGCATACAACCGAAACTCCTGGATCGCAATGGCCTTTTCAGCCAACAATGAGATGGTAGGGTCCAGTGCAATGGTGGGTTGGATGTACATGAATGGGACCGGCAAGGTTCTGCAGTACGACTTAAAGGGCAAGGACAGCAATAGTGTGCTACCTGATAAGGGTAATCTCACTGTAGTACTCAATTCATCATCACTTTTCGTGCAATCAGACCGCATGTACATGGCCTTCCAGCTCAGCACACCCCAACCCCTGACGAACCTTCTGTATGCTATTGGGCCCTTCATTCTGCCAACTGAAAACGATGGGCTCAAGTTGAGCATGCATCGCACTTATCTCAGCACCACAATGGATTTTGAGACAGGTAAGGCTAACATGTTCTTAATAATTAGTTTATAAAACTACAGATTTTATATCATTATATATTTAGGCAAGATAAGGAGGAACAAGTCTACGCATCTATGGAAGTGCAAGCTACATGAGCAAAAGAAAGAAAACAGAGTTTCACAAATGGAAATTTGGAGTTTCTCTACTAAAACTCACAGTCGAGGCATGAGGTTTCTGGTAGCATATTTGCAAAAAATTTATCTAAAGCCTTTGTCCCATAATGATCTGAGACCAAGGCTCTCGTTCATACACACAAATACCGTTTCCATGTAATGTTTGACCATATAAATAATTAATCTTACCTCAAGATTTGTCATTTACCTAATACTGTCTTCCTTCTCCATATAGATTTATTTCAAAGAACAATTTGTAACAGAATTACCTTTAGTTCCTCAAACCTCCGTCATAGGCGGGAGGTAAGCCACAGTCATATGCAACCTTTCCCCTACACTGATAACACAGAGCTCATTTTTCTCTGCTAGAGTGCTAGATAATGAAAAATTACCTAGAGAACCACATTGACCAACAACAACTCTATAGTATCAGACGCTCAAACGACTTAAATCAGAAATCCAACCAAACGATCCAATTAACCAGCCTTTTAATCTCAACAACTGATAATTCAGACAAAGGCAAATTGCTTAATAGCAGTAATATTTTACAAAATTGATTTTACTTACCCACATTTGTGACAGGGCTAAGTCACACACAGGTTAGCCCATTCACGGGACTACGGAAAACACATGGAGCTTTGAACATGATCGGATGGGGTATCTTGATGCCGATTGGAGCAATAGTTGCTAGGTATTTTCGACATTTGGATCCAGTTTGGTTTTATGCTCACACAACAGTCCAGATCCTCGGCTTCTTGTTTGGAGTAGTTGGTTTCATGTTAGGCTTCGTAGTAGAGGGATTTATAAAAGCAGAAGTGACATACCACAAAAACATCGGCATCACAATTCTTATCATCAGCTGCTTTCAGGTACAATCCTACTCGACTCCAGTTAAATATTTTCACATTAGTAGTTAAACATAAAACAAAAAATAAAGAAGAAAATAATAAACAGAGACATAATTATGGTAAATTGCGCGTTTTGTAGGTGTTGGCTCTCTTGGTTAGACCACAGAAGAAAATGAAGATAAGAAAATACTGGAACTGGTATCACCATAATGCAGGAAGAATCTTGATTGTCCTTATAATCTCAAATATATTCTACGGGGTACAATTAGGAATGGAAGGCCCTAGTTGGTATGGCACCTACGCTGCGATAGTTGCAATTATGTTTGTCACGGCTATTGTTCTTGAAGTCAGGCTGCGAAGGCAAAGATAACATTGTAGGTCTTTGATGGTAGAAGTCCGACATGAATGTACTTGCTACAGGGATTTGATGAGAGTGCTGGCTGTTCTAGAAGTTTTTTACTTGTTTCTCATAGAGTGCCATCAAATTTCTTAGTGTACTTTAATGTCTTGACATTAAACCCTTTTTGTTCTGGTCATTCATATCCGTTATAGTTTTGTTCATAATCTATCACAATCTTTTCCCGACTTAAAAACCAAGGCCTTATGCTTAGTCTCACAAGATTCAAAACGGTGTAATTTATCAATCAGCTATATTTTCGTATCCCGCTGTTTGAGTATAAGCATACAGCTCAAGTCACCTTTGCCCCCAACTTCTTTCAGATATTTGTTAACAGTTTCCTCTTTCCTTCCTAGCGTTTTTCTTTTCCGTTAAGAAGCTAAGCCACTGACCATTGTGTCTCTCCAATTCTCTTACTAATTCTTCTTCTAATGTATCATTGTATCCCTACTCTTATACTTCCTCCTTCAATTTAAGTTGACGACGTAACTGGGTGTGCACATACACCAGCATACCAACCTATCTAAGACAAGATAAATGTTCATCATAAGCGCATTAATCCAATCTAAGCTAAGAAAAGTTCCGTCCCTGCTTAAACTGAGAAAAGTTCTAACCTTTGAAGACCTATTACCACTTGGCTAGTTAGGCATTCTGTATTTATCTTCAGAATTTATGTAATTAAGAAATTTGGCAAAGATGTATCTATATCATCAAACATATTATACTTATATCACATTTATAAATCAACGCAATACCAAAATATGAACACATTTGAAGAGAAGAGAATCGACCACTCACCAGAAAACATGTTCAAAATCAATAACACCATGAACAGCTCTGCAAGGTCAGATGATCCACAAGACAACAAAGCAAGTCATAGTGTACTCCGAAAAAATCAACTGGCACACGAGTCACTTGAAATTTTTTTTATCTTGAAATTAATAAAATAGAGATCCATACATTGATACATATTGTGCCAATTCATGGAACTTCAAAAAGTTGAGTGTAAGAAAGATACTTGAATTCATTTTGGAATCTTAGAAGCTCATGTTGAATACTTATCAGGTGCAGCAGTTGATATACAAACAGAGCTTATCCTTTCAGTTTCTGGAAGAATAGACCAATTAGGAGACTGCAGAGCTCGCAACCACTTAAAATCATCGACATTGGCCCAATTCCCAGTTTCTTCGTCAAGTCTTGAGTCCTTTAAATCATCCTCGATCCCTTCATATTTCAAACAATAAGGTGAAAACCTCACTTTATTGCTATCCTCAATTATTGGACGGCTACGTACCCTCAAGTAGAAGTCACACTCCTTAGCGTTATGAATCCTGATCTGATGCGACGCCAATACAAAAACACACCCTTCAACGTCATCAATCAAGACTGAACCGAGTGCCGGCCCTGCATATATTTTACAATTCCTTAACCTATGAATGAAAATTGCCCTTGACCTACCCACAAGTCTCACCTCACAAGAACTGAGGTCCAACACTGTGAACTCGCCCATGTCCTTTCCCTTCAGATTCTCCACCAAAACCTCCCCTTCTCTATTTCTAAACCCTGGGGCATCTATCACAATGCGCGTTTCCTCATGAGAAACCGCATTGCCCTTATCCACTTGAACTTCTTTTTGCACTGCAGCAATTGGCTGGCTTTGCTTTGCAGCTTTGCTTTTGAAAGAGAACTTCTTTCTAGGAATGAGTTTTGAGGAAACATTTTCAAGAGATTCTTTGAGGTCAGAGATAGTTTTGAGAGAAGCACGAACTTCATAAGAAGGCAAGTGATACGAGTTTTCCGCAAGCAGCTGCTCAAGTTCAGAAATAGAAATGGAGACACTATCAAGGTCTTTTTTAGTAAAAGACTCAAGTGCTTCGTCAATACGAACAAGCTCCACATTAATTGATTCCTTGAGCTTGGCAAAACGAGCTAGGAAAGAGTCGGTTGATTCAAACGACGGCGATGAATCCGACTCCTCCTTGTATCGTACACGAGTTTGGTGGCGGTTAGACAGGCGTTCAATCATTGCTGTGTGCTTTCGCTGGATAGCTGCATCATTCTGGTCTTCCATTCACCCAGAATCTCAGTAAAAACCGACTTTCTTGCAGATCTTAACACCCTAGTAACAGCAGCTTTTCCTTGCAGTAAAAAAAACTGCCCAGATTTTTAAAAGTTAACAGCAACTTTAAAGTTCTGTCTCTAAGATATACACTGCATTACAGTACAGCAACAACAACATTATCCCAGTGCCTCAAGGGCTCACGCAAATTGTGGGCGTGGGATTCAGATGTAAGCAGTTTTGTGTTAGCAACACAGAAAGACGGTTTCCGAATGACAGTCTTCCAACTATGCATTACACCATCCAACTAAATTTCCTCACAAAATTGATTAAGGACTAGCTGAATTAATGTTAAAGCGACAAACTTTAGTCTCCAACATCTGTAAATTAATGATAAATGGCATTACAGAACTCATTTTTTAGCAGAAAACAGCCAATAAATTGAACTAATCAAGATACATTTGAAATTAATCAATCACAACAATAACAAATGCCCAATAATGAATTTAAAAAAAAAAACATTTGGGAAATTGGGATTGCTCATCACTCCAAGTATAAATTAATCAGCAACAATGATTAAACTAAGGTACTAATGCTATAACTGATATGATTAAAGGTTATTAATCCATCTTAAATTGATGGTAAATTATGCAATTAAATGCAAAAAAGAAACAAAAAAAAAAAAAAAAAAAAAAAAACAGCATTCATCGTACAAAAAACAAAAAAGTAAAGTAAAACATATTCTAAGATTGAAGAGAAATTGAGGGTGGTAAAAGTTTTTACTTTTTACCGTGGTTCCCGTAAACAATACTCTGCTATTGTCAGCCAGGGTGGGAGTGTAGGACATAGGTATATACTCGTTTTATTTTCGTTTTATAAACTAGTTGTTCTAAGGCGCGCGCAAGATAGTGTGACTCGCCTATTGGAATTAGTATCGCTTCATACATGTTGTATTGTTGTTTGTTGTACCGTCAAAGTTAGTTATTATTTTCACTGCTTTAGTGACCTATATCGACTTCGCTAATTATTATTGTTCCATAGTTATCAGCACTATCATTCATTTTCTCTGCTCTAGTTGCGGATGGTAATGGATCAAGGGAACAACACATGCATCTATCACCCTATTTCATC
>VHZZ01003820.1:32638-47136 GCA_009801015.1 Silene noctiflora
TTGTCTACATAGTTATACCTTTCAAAGTATAGATTGGTTAAGGTACAAACATAATAAGTTCAAAAACAGACGAAATAAGTTTCTTAAAGTGGAGTTTGAGAGCAATTTTAGCAAAAAATACAATTTAAGGGAGTAATTTTAGCAAAAAAATTCAAAAGGGAGTAATTTTAAAAATTCAAAAGTTCAAAAAGTGTCTTTCACTAACGAATATATAGGACCGATAAGTTTCGATGACATCAATTTTACAAAATACTCGGGCAATAGTCAATAAATAAGAACCGTAGCATCGAAAATGAAAATGAAAATGAAGAGAAAAGGAGTATATAGGACATTAATTGAGACATGAGTCATGGCATTGAATAAGTATGGTTGCTGACCTGGAGACACATAGGATCAACTTACTAAACATGGATTAACTGTGGCCTGGTATTGGATTTTAGATGACAAATAAAACAAAGGGAAGGGAACTGTAAGTCTCGATTGTGACCGTTATTTTTAATACGATTCTTACCATTTCTTTTTCTATTTGCTCTCCCATTTGTAGCTTGTGAGAGGTCTTTTTAAAGTGAAAAGAAGTGTTTGTGCTCAATGAAAATTTGTGGGAATGATAATAGATACAAAATTCGAATATAAATTAATGTAAATTTAATTAAGCATCATAAAAGTTTGTAGGAGATTAAGTACCAAATGAATATATTTTATATTGTACCAAATGAAATCATGTAATTTCATGAAATTATTTATACGATAGTTTTATACTTAGCAGTATCTCTGAGAACAAGAGCTAGCTCAAGTGGTAAGAGCTCTCTTACCACGAACGATCATGAAGTTGGGGGGTTCGATTCTCACCCGCGGCATAATGCGCTCATTTGAACCAAAAAAAATACTTAGCAGTATCTCTAAATAGTACTCCGCATTCACAGTTTGTGCAATTCAGTTAGTCTCCCTTGTACTAAAGTTAGCTGGTGTGAGTGATACGGACTCCCATCTCTTAAAACAAGTGGTCAGAAGTTTGATTCCTGACTCTTGCGAATGAAAAAGCGAAACCTGAGAGGGGTCAATCCATTAAATTGCCTTCAGTATTTTGGAGGAGATTGCCCCAGCTGTCGGTAGTAAATACTCCTGGTTAACACCAAAAAAAAAAAGTCTCCCATGTGACATTAAGAATATACTCGTAATAGGTAGAATTGGAACTTAGGTTAATTTTTTTGATGTATATCATTCGGTTTAGTGCAGATTCGAGCTGGGTAAGACCTTTAACGCAGTTAAGCACTCCCTCAAGAATTTTAACACCGTTAGATTCCTAGAATCCTAGGGTTTAAACTCGAGGCTTTTGGTTAAAATAACAGAACCCTCAACCGACTAATCTAAGTGATCATAAATAACCTTAATTAGAAGTACCATGCTTTATTACTTGATCAACTATTCAACTAAGTTAAGTGACATCTACACCGTTAAATGTTACAATGACAAAGAATCTAACAAGGAAGGTACAAGATGAGAGGATGGGCCATGCTTGGTGGGCCAGGCCCACCGTCCATCATAAACAAAAAATCGAAAAGGGCAACTACTTTTAGTGAGGTAATTTCCTCAAATAGGAGTATGGGAGAATTTTAAGGAGAATGTCTTTGTGTGTATTGAGATGAGAAAACATGATTTCCAATACACTTTTTCATGAGCCTATGCTTTTTAAACAAACATAAACGTACGAAATCTTCTATTTAGGTTTGGTATGTTTGGGATCTACGATTATGTTTTTCTAGATTATTTACATTTCAACAATTTCAATTCATTTTTTGTAGGATCGGAATCTGTTGTGGAGTCGAGATTTAAACTTAGGGATGAAAAATTTCAGCGTAAGCAAAAGGATAACATTTTAACAAAAAAAACTTTGAATTTTCTTTGCATCAGAGGGTCGGACACCTCTGGTAGTCCCCTTAACTCCACCACATAGCGTTATAATACCATAGCTTAATTTGAAGTCATTAATTTGGATTAATCTCTTAGCAATATTCGATTTGGCCATATCTAGCTAATTATAACTCGTTGAAAAACACTAGTTACAATTTTAAATGTACTTTAAAGTCGATAAAGACTACCGAAATTTATGATGATTTGATAATATAGCTTGATAATTACACATTTACACCAAGTATTTCTTATTTACCAGTTGATCTGAATGCTCATGATTATCACAAATTATTTCGTACTTATTTGTAAAAGAAACCATGTCATGAATCGTGATCGTGATCGTGATCGAACGTACATATGTCGATTATCTTTGATAGAAATGATCATCAAAAAGACTATATATATATCATGATCATCCAAAAACAGTGTCATATGAATTATTTACATACTAGGAAAAAAGTAGGGCATAGAGTCATACCTTTCGGTGACTTATGTCAATACAAGTATTTTTAGGTTATGTGCATTATAGGAAGGTTGATTGCTACATAAAATTTCTATTATTATTATTATTATTATTATTATTATTATTATTATTGTATTGCCCTATGTGATTTAAAATTAGCCCGTTTTCGAGCGGGGTAGAGCTACAAGGGTGCATGACAAGTCGATGAGCTCCAACCCTAATACACCCTATCGATCGAATGCTCTTTGTATTTGAGGAGCGAATAACGGACTAGTTATTTGAAAAGTGGTTCTGAAATTCAATTATTATTGATATTAAAACATTAATATTCTACTATTATAAAAAGGGTTTTGCCACGTCGGCGTCGATGTAATTTTGGTCTCATAAGTCCATGATAATGAAAATTCAGCAACTAATTAAATTAAATTAATGATGTTACAACTTGTAAGTTGTACCCAATTAACATCAAATTATTATTTTTTATTTTTTTTTTTTCCATGCAAGAACAAATAAAGGTACATGGATGGCTACATGCATGGTCAGAAATTGGTCCTATATGAATTATCATAGTAGTATAGCCGTATACTTTCTGACTCAGATTTTTGGATTCGAAATAAATGAAATTAAAATATAGTGATTTGACATAATATTCCTGTTTTGTTATATTTTGAAGTACGAGTAAATGAGTAATACAATAGTAGCTTAGGACAATTTTACTACGGGTATATCATTCTTTTATCAAAAAGTTATTTAATACGGAGTATATGATCAAGATTAACAACCAATTACGGAGTATATATCATATACAGAGTATGTACCAACATATATACATAATACTTGATGCTCATATATTTTAATACACTTTTCTGAAAAATACTTGTGTAAAATCGTTTTACCAATTATGTCAAGTACGATTACTAAATCCCTACGATTAATAAATCCCTATAAATAACTCAAACTTTTTTTATAGAACGTCTTGTACTGATATCTTCATATCAACCTATCCACATAATTATTAAACGAGTAGCGTCACTAGTTCAAATAAATTTGCATAACTTTTTACACTATATACAAGGAGTTGCAACCTTGTTAACTCAGGATAGGGCCTAGGGGAAAAACGCGCTAGTAATACAACAAGATAAACAAAAGAATTTCACACAAAGTTTAACTAAAATTTTCAAAAAACTATTATACTTATTGTTTAATTAGGAGGTCGAGCATCCTTGTTATATATAAGTCCTCTTTAGCTCCACTATATTATTATAAGTTAATGATAAAAGTTAGATTTATAGATCCAATGAAAGTTTTTTTTTATAAGATTTAGAAGCAATGAGGCAAAGAAGATGAGTAAATGATAATGAGGTTGGGTTTATAAGTAACTTCACAAAGAACAAGAGCACACTATTCCAAACAAAGAATGATGCTAGTCTTAGGAATATGAATTTCATTACCCTTGCCCAACGAAACTAATAAGATTTATAATTAGGGGACGAAAAAGTTTAAACGAACGAATCAAGAGAAAAAGAAACATACATCGAATGAGCTTATTATCTCAGACTTTATTTTTTTTTTGAGCATATATATGTATTTTCCTGAGCTTATTGAAGTTTATAAGCTAGATTTTAATTTTTTTTTCCGGTCAAAACTCAAATTTAACTAAGCTTATACGTAATGTTTTTGAATTTTATTATAATTTTTCGAGCTTAATATTTAAGTAAATGAACTCAGAAACTTTATAATAAAACTCATAATTTTTAAAATAAAACCTAAAAAAATTATTATAATGTTCAGAAACTATACAACTGGTGGTAGTATATCGAATGTATAATCTACGTACTCACGAATCAATAATACCATACGATAAACTTGAAATTTATTTTTGAAAGCATTTTTAATTTATCCAACATGAACGAGCGTCCCTATTAACCCACCACAGATCCGCCACCGTCCTTGGCCTAACTACAATCAAAGAGGTAACTAACATATTAATTTTATGATAGTAGAAACGCATCAAAACTTCTAATCTATAATTTGTGGCAATTTCTTTGACGTTATTAGTAGACATGTTACATTTTTTCTTACCTTAAATTCAGTGATATCATGATATGGACCTACTTTTATATTCTTCTTTTAATACTTCTTTTTTCTTTAATAATCTATTTACCCCCAACGACCAGTTGACAAGTCGTACCTATGACGGTTACAAGTTTGTGACGTCTCACAACCCCTTTTCTATTTTAAAATTATTTTCAACAAGTCTTGTTTGTGATGTCTCGAAACCTCTTTCCTTTTTATAATTATTTAAATCGGTTGTAACTAGCTAGTAAGTGCTCTCATAACTTGTGACCGTCACAACTCACACAACTCACAGGTAAAAATTTGTGTAACTCCATGGGTTAACTTATATAGGATGAGTAATAGGAGCATATAATTTTCACATATTAAAATGTTATATTTAATATTATTTATAAATTGTTGAAAATAGGTTTTATTTTATGAAAACATTTAATGAATATATATATACAAAGACATATCTTATTTGAAAGTGAATACATATCGAATAAAAAACGAAAGGAGCATAGATAACTTTTTAAAGTTAATAATGAGTACCACATCTAACAACTTTTTCCGCTTATAGGTGAATTGTTCATAATCGTCCCAACTGCAAAGCCGTTTATCCTACGAGTAATGACCCGCTTGTCCATGACCACAAAATTCACGCTGACTCTTCACCTGTTTGCTCAAGTCCGCAATTGATCACCTCTAAGTTGACATCACCCAACTTATTAGTATCATTTTTAAGGCAACTTAACCACTATAAATAGGTCCTCTTATTGATCATTTTCTCATCAACTTGTGAAATCTAATCTATCTTGCTTCCTTGCTTTGCTCATTACTTTTCTTTGCATACTACTCTTTGTGTGTTAGTAGCTCACTCACTGTCAACATCTGAAATCAATGGCTACTGTTGAGGTATGTAATCAATAATGAATTACTCATCATATTCATCCTCTTCTTTTTTAAGTCGTTACGACATTTTAGTTTATATATACTTCGCGTGTTAGTACCACCCTCTCACATACGCTCTTGCATTTTGACGAAAGTTTTAATTTTTGATACATATGTTGTATTGTTAAACTCACAATGATAAGTCCACTAGTCAAGAAATCAGAATATCGATGATGTCTTAGCCTAACGGTTAAAAAAGAGATATAGTGGATAACAGGTCCCATCGTCCGACAAAATCATCATTTTGTTATTTTATTTGTTTTGTAAATATTGGTTCAAACTTGAGTAGGTTGCATCAGCTCAGAGTGCACTGCAAGAGGAGAAAGCACAGGAAACAAACCAGATGATTAAAGAGGAATCCCCAAAACAAGCGGAAGACGAGAAGGTCGAGAAGCAGGAAGAGGAAACAGCAGTGACAGGCGAGGAGGCGAAAGACGAAGATGTCAAAGGAGAAGAGACTAAGAATGATGAGGAACCAGAAATGGAGGACGCCAAGAGTGCGCTAGAAGAACTCGCGTTGGAGAAAAAGGAAGAGTCATCAAAGGTGGTTCCTGAGCCTGAAGAAACCGAACTCAAGGAACTGAAAAAGGAAGAGGAAGTAGCAGAGGTTGAGGAGCCTAAGAAGGATGAGACCGTCAAGGACGATGCCAATGTTGCTGCTCCTGCTGCAACAACTGATGATGCACAAGATGCACCTGTTGATGCTACTGATACTGCTACTGTTGTTGCTGTTTCTGCTGATGCTGCTGTTGTTGTTCCTATTGCTGATGATGCTGATGCTGCTGCTGCCTGAGTCGGATGATCGAATCTGTTGTTTGCTGAAGAAATGTTTATTAGTTAATTACTTAAGTTTGTTCTTGATATGGGTTATCAAGTTTGGTTTAATTAATGGTTTTTATTATGATGTGTAATGTTGTTGAGATCTGTAGTGTATTTGGTTGAATAAGATGGATGTTGTTTATTTTACTGATTCTGACTGTCTTTACAAGCTGACCAATGTTATTCTGAAAGTGTCAGACACGACCTGGTGTCAAAGTGTCGGATATGGTTTTTTCTCTATTGAGTATTCAATTTCTTAAACTAAAATCAAGTGTCAGGCACGCAAGAAAAGTGAAGTGTCCGAGTAACATAGATTTCAAGTCAATGGATCTGTTAGGCATTTAATTTCTTAGACTAGAATGAAGTGCTAGGCACGCAACACTTAATTAAAGTGAAGTGTCAGAGTAACATAGATCTCAAGCCAGTTGCTCTCATAAGAGTCCAAATTTGAAAACTACAAGTTTTTTTTCCCCTTTTTTTAACCAATTGAGTCAAACCATACGAGTTTATTAAATGTAAGCAAAATCCGGTGAAAAAAAAAGTTCCTTCGCCGATTATATAAATGATAAAAAGGAGGTTTAAGGTCATTCCATCACTGCCTTCCAAAATAGAAGGGTGCAACTTCAATAGCATTATTGCTCAAGTCAAGTATCACCATAGCAAATGGCAAGCCTTCCAACCACCCCTTCAAACCCAACAACAACAACCAGGGATGAAGTATACGTAGCCGCGATGCCACTGAGAGCAACCAAGGGCCCACCTCAGCTTCTTCTTAAAGCGGCCTTCGCTCTCAATGTTCGCCCTCTTCAACATTTCATGCTCATCATCAAACCTTCCTCTTCCATCTCTCCACAGCCCATCTCTCAGGTTCATTATATCCTCCTTTCGGAAATTGCTCGGTATTTGCTTCGTATCATATAGAAGATCGTCTGATATGAGTTTTTGTGCATTTTAGTCGGTTCCTGGTCTTAGTAGTGCCTATAATTTTACAGGGAATAGTGTTTGATTTTCAGCCACAGGATCCTGAAGATATATTTGTGGCTCTTGCTGCTTTATCTGGTAGAGCTATCCCAGGTTAGCCTTACCATGCTTGCATAACTCCGGTTACTTTTGTAAACCTGATCTAACCCGAGAAATTTAACCCCAACAAAACCCGGTACCAAATTGACCAGGCACCAGGTGATGACTTGCCGAATAATCCCGACAAAAACCGAACTCTTTGCGGTTCCACGGCCTTTGACTAATTCGACTGCAACCTTTGTAGCATGAATACATGGTTGGGCTGCATGGAATAGTCGATCAGTCGCTATATTCTCGACACAATTTTACATTTGTACTCCATAGAAGAAATGCTCTGAGCCACATATTACCTCTGTTTTTTCGTCTAAAATTAGGAACTATTTTGACAAGAAAAATCAGTAAGCTCCCAAATAAGAGATGCTGGTACATTGGATTATCCAATACTAACAATGCAGTAGAAGCAGCCTACAAGTTCAACAGCAGTTGGCCGACTGATTTGCGCATTGGCCACCATGATTGCCGCCATTATACCAATGGTTAGTCTCTCACTCTCTCTCCCTCTTCGTCGACCAATAATATTCTTCACTCTCCTGAGCTACAGTGATTCTTGTATGAGACGACTTTCTTGCACATGTATGCAAAGGCCTCATAAATTTTTGGATCTAAGCTGTTCAACACTTACATTTCGTTTCCCTTCATTTGCAAGGTTTGGCCGAGCTCCTGATAGGCGAGAAAAACGTTGTGGAGAGGTTGAGGATGAATTATACCAGTTGAAGGATAACGAGTTTGGCTACAGTTACCTTCAATGAAGTCGTATCACTCGTACAGATGTTCTCCAATTTTCTGTAACGAGAAAACTTCAGGCACTCAATTGTACACTTCAGATCTCACAGATATGGCGATTATCGGCTGAGTCCCTGAACCTGGGCATGGCTGTTATTGTACATTTTATGAAGGAACGACTGTATCAAGCCATTATAACTGATTCCGGGATCAAAACTGAAAACCGATGATTAACATGACATAAAATAACAAATTTTACAGAAGATAGCAGCAATTGTCGTGGGATACCATACAAATTCGTCTTCATTTTAGAATCAATAAGATAATTCACACTGAGTTAAGTCTATTATGACAAACTACAAAGAGAGCAAAGCTTCAACCTTGGCAACAGGATCTTCCTCGATTTTAGTAGGACTTGCATTGGCCTCATCATACAAGTCATGCTTCCACTTTTCTACACGGCCGCCACCACCGGACTGATACCCTTGTCTTCCGCCGAAATTATCCCGTCCCCGGTATCTATTATCATACTCGCCGCCATTGTTGAATCGATTTCTCGGAGGCATATCAGTCCTTTCTCCTCGTTCCCGGTTAAAAAGAGGCCTTGATTTCACAAATGGGCGATCATTATCGTTTCTTTCTAAAGGGCGATGAGTTCGATATCTTTCCTCGAGTCTCTCAGCGGCCGTAGTAGAGTTCGTGTGCTGTATATCCTTACTAGGAACAGCGGTAACATCATTTGCGGGATTAGACTCTAGAGGAAGTTTTTCCTCCCGAAACTGTCGCCTTTTCTTTGCAGGGGGGTCTGCATTTTTTTCCATTTCGAAGAACCTATCATGGCGCCAGTTCCGACTATCACCACCTCGGGCATCGGGTTTCTCCTTTTCAATTAGATTAGCACCAGCTGTTCTACGTGCAGCTCGTTCTACATCTCTGGAATCTTTCCACTTTCCATGGTCTACACAATATAATAAACAAAATGTTTAAGTAAACATCCTTGCATCACCAAAAAGAGCAAAATTTAAAACATGCACATCGAAACTCCCATTTCCCCTCCCTCTTAAAGATGGACCACTGATGCATGGCTCAGTATTCGGACAGTCAATCCTCTATCTGGAAATTCGGTACAGGGACAGACTTCGTGAGTGTTCTTTAGATTTGAATCTAGTAGGCACTCAGTGAGGTCTAAACCCATTCCTGAAATAAATTGAACAAGGAACCATGCAACACTGCCACTAACCAACAACCTATGTAGCTGTTGACCAATCTAGGCAATAGTGGCCAAAAAGAAAAGAATGACCTTACATCTATCAAAAACCTACCTCCAAGAAATACTCCTACGTAAAACTTTTCCCCTGGTATCTCTTTGATCCCGTTTTAAAATTTAAACAAATTGCCTTGCATTGGCTCACAGCTCTGTTCTTCTCTCAATCCAGAATCGCCCCCAGTCACAGACCAATTTGAAACTCAGGAAGGTCAGGCTTGGTCAGAATCGAAAATGTGAAAGTTATAAGCAATAAGCGCTGTTTTGATTAAGATTAAAGACGCATGAGGTTAAGTGTTTCCACCGCATCCGTGTTGCACTGTACTGAATACTAGCTAGAACATTTATTCTTAAGGTACTAGTATAACCATTTGATATAATATGGCCACTCATAAGATGATTATGCAAAAGCCTGACCGCAAGCTTCACAAAGCTTTATTAATACACTGGAAGAAGACCAAAAAGCAGGAGGGTGAGGTAATTAAAAGCAAATGGACCTGGGCCAACCTTTTCAGAAAAAAGTTCTAAAATTTGAACTTTAATCAATAGACAAACCAGACCCTTCCATGCCGTCTATGTATCGTTCCCATGCTAGGGGTCCTAATTAAGGTTCTGTAATGAATTATCTCTATTATCCCATATATAAATGTCGTATCACCCTCACCAAGTCACCATTATGTTACTTAACTAGGAGAAGTAAAAGAAATTGCACTTCTTATATTTACAAGATACAGAAAGATGCCATTTATTTTGGAGCCATTTATTTTGGAGTAAACAAAAATGGAAATGAAAACAATGTAAATGGGATTAAGGGGGAACAAGTTAAGAGAGCAAGTGTGCAACATAAACTCACCAGATGTCAATCTCCGTTCAGAGCGTCTGCCATCTTGGGCAGCAGTGCCACGGTCGTCACGCTGTTACAAGACATGAAGAGGCAAGCCTAACATAGTTACATAGGAGCACTGAAAGTCATGGGAGAAACAGGTGTCCAGCTACTTCACCCCAGTAAACGATTTGCACACTGAATAACCACCAAGTAACAGAACTCAAATAGTATATATATCTACCTGTTTGAAAATCTAGTAGGTATGTTCAGGCAATTCATATCATAGGCAATAAAAGTATAAAGGACAAAAAAATGTATATAAATTCTCGACAAACAAAATTGTGTTCAGTGCAAACATAGAGAAGAAACACATTATATAGACAAGGCCAAACTAGTATTGCACGGAAAAGTACGCTCAAACATAGCAGTTATGCACTCAGTAGTGCTCAACACCAAGACTTGAGAGTTAAACCAAAACTGAGTTGTGCTATGTTTAAGAGCAACTATTTGCACATCTTTTATTAAGCAGTAACGCACCCTCCTAAACTAACAAAAATAAAAGAAATGCATGGTGCACAAATGCTATGTCTGAGAGGACTTTTGTTTTTACAGTAAAAGATATGCAAATAGTTACTGAAAGAAAACATTGGATTAAATTCCTTCTTGCCAGTTCAAAATACGTTCTATTAAAATGATTCTGCATAGTACATGGCACTATCGTGTGTCAAAACCATGAATGTATTGCAACCTATTCCAGTATTCCCAACTAAAAAGAAAACAATCAGATCACAAAAACAAGCAGGAGACTTCAAAAGTAATTGATAAAGGGAGAAGAAGCAGCAAACCAATGTTGTTGGTTAACACGAACATATGAAGAACTTAGTTTCCAGTAACAGTAAAGCTTTTAAAAAAGCACTTCAGTCTTCTCAATATTTGTGAAAAGTCTCTCTGAGACATAGGGCAAGAAAGTATACCTTTTCTGTTATCTATTTGCTATCCTGACACAGGAAATCATGAGTTCATAACGTTTGCTATGCACAGGTCTAAACCATATAAATGTGAACCCAAAAGAAAGTTGATGATACTCACTCACCATAAATGGCAAAAAGTACTATTCAGTACATTAAAATGAAAGATATTGGTATTTAAAAAATCATACAGATTTAGATGATGGTAATCAAAAATGTGAAAAAACCTGAGAAAATGATCGAGAACGAGGGACTCCGGTTGGATTGGCTGTTTCACTTAGTTCTACAGCTTTCCTGCCAGATGATTCATTGGCATCTTTGACCTCTGGCTTGGCGTCAGAAGTTCGTGAGGTTTCAAGAGGCAAAGCATCATGAAGCCTTCTCCGACGGTTTTGATCCCGATCCCGGTCTCTATCCCTATCTCGAACATCAGAGCTTACCCTTCTAGGACTTCTTGCAGAAGACATTTTTGCTTGCCTTAAAAATTTTTATGAACTAGATGCAATCATGGAAAAATTATTAAGATTTAACATAATAAAACATCCCCTTATGTGTAATCCTAACAAATTAAACATTTATTTGAATCTGCTAGCACAAGCAGCGCAACATATATCCAACCTTAGAAAGTTTTATGATCTAGAAGCAATCATGGAAAAATTATTAAGATTTAACATAATCAAACATCCCCTTATGTGTAATCCTAACAAATTAAACATTTATTTGAATCTGCTAGCACAAGCGGCGCAACATATATCCAAGTAAATTTCAAAATACCACTGTTTAGCTAAAATACTTGGCTGAAGAGTGTTCTCGGTAGAAGATATCACCAGAACTAGAGATAAACCTTACACTATCAACCCTCAAAGTTATAGATCTCAGGAAATACGTGTGGTAATGTCAGAAGGTTTACGCTAATGAAGCATTCATAATCAGCAAGCATGCTGCTTTCCATGAAACGTTTTACATGTATGATTACGAAATCTCTATGAAGATTCCACACAATGTTCTACAGCTTGATTAAAGTAAGGCAGAAAATATACGATTGTGTTGAGACAAGCCTAGCTTGATCGAAACACGAGTAGTTGACTTGTTACCAAGAAGTGGGATACAAAAACGAGTGGACATAATACATTCCAAAGTCATATCCAAACTATTCAAAAAATTCATTCAAATATATGCTCGTTAAAAATGTCTCCCTTTGTAGCACAATAAGGTTCATGGGACCAACCATTTCCCCTCACACAATGGTGGTGCCTATGAACCTTAATGTGAGTCGTAGGAGTATTAATCTAGCTAGTCTCATGAATAGGTTTGGACAAAAAAGGCATTAAATTCATATATTTGAGCAAAATAAGAATAAATAATAACCAAGTTGGGAAATACTTTGAAAAGAGCTACATAATACAGCCGTCACAAAACGCTAAGGAGGCGAGTATGCACATACCCCTACTAAACTAACCCAAAAAGAAAACTCTTGCTACAATTACAACATTATTGCAACAAAAGATCCAGCTCCAAAGCCACGCACTAAACCCATCATTCAAAAGACTGAAACCATGAAAACTAATCCAAAGACTGGAAGTTTGCCAAGAAGGCAAGAAACAGCTGATTTCAGTCCAAAGAGTACATGAATTTGATTCGGAAAGTGTCGACATTCGAACTCAAGACTAAGATTTCTGCCTGAATGGCCTTCACATCTAGAATATAATCTCTCTTTTTTTCTTGACACCATACACTTCACGCCTATGTTATTCCGACTCATTTAGGAGTATCCTGCATAGTATCTGACTCAGATATTTTTTTTAAAAATCCACACAGTTTAGCTTAAAATGAAGTGTCCACAAGTCATTCACATATACGAGTGTCCAATGCCGGACAAGGATAGACAAAGCATCCAGCATATGAATTTTCCATTTTTTTCTTGACAACATACACTTCACACATTTTATTCAGACTCATTTAGGAGTAATTAGCGGCCGTGTGTTCAAGTGTCTGACTTTGCTACTTACATGAAAATACACACATTTCGGCTTCAAATGAGGTGTTCCAGTGTAACTGTGTAAGACATGGATACGCGAAGGAATAAGAAGAGTCGTAAGCTTTGTAATTTCACACATTCACTTTACTCCAAACCTACAGCTCTCTATAGACGCAATGTGGAACACTACAACACAACATCAATCACCAAAATTTCGGAACATTTTACAATGAATTAAAATTCACATTTAATTCACAAAACAATCCCTAATTCTTAACCTACATTCAATCAACAGAAATCACAAGAAATACTCCAATAAATCGGCATGAATTTGAGTAATTGAATACTAACAATGTAACAATGAAGCGAAAAAGAATTGGATGATAGATAAAATGAAGCATCGAATCAAAACCTGGAGCGCTGAAGGAATTAGGGTTGTCGTGATGAGAAGGAGCCGAAGAGAATTGGGGGTGAATTGGTGAAATCAAATTAAAATGATGTCCGATTATTCGGATTAGGGTTTTGAGGGTCTCATACTTTCGTAGTTCGTACTCTCTCCATTCACTAAAATTTGGTCATCGTCTCATTTTGTTTACTTTTCTTAAGCTTTATTATCCGCCAATTCAACCCGTAAACGGGTTAATCGAGTCACATGTAGATCATGTCAGTTCGAGTTACGGTTGAACTTGATTGTGTGTCAATCACATATTCACATGTGCATCACTCGACCTCTTAATGAGTTTGTAAAATGTTTGTGTTGAACTTGATTGGGTCAAGTTATTATAGGTTCGAGTCAGTTTAGAATGTATTTGTAACACTCCCTTTCTTACTCGGCCAAGGTAATCACGAGATGTTATCGTCTCGGTTTCTCGAAGCAGTGAAATCGGAATTCCGAATAAGAAACACTTATATAAATAATAAGTTTAGTGAATTACGTAATTAATAAATGAATAACAATTGTAAACTATACATTGTACAACTCGACTATGTTATCTACCATCTATGTAACTCGACTCCAAGTCCAGAACTCGTCCCGTCTTCTGCGTAACACCAAACCAAACCTGGAAACAAATTGCTCCCCATATGATCGGAAATATCATATGGATCAACAGAGACCGCTCTGGAAATAGGTGGCAATTTACACATAACTACACACGGTCAGTTTCGATAATATAAACAATCACACAAGACCATAAGCATGAATATGAGATGCAATATAAATGTACAATAACAAGTCTTCGATCACAACTACTCTGCAACCCACACACAAGTTCCAGGAACACGTCCACGACACCTACAACCCGGTGATGGTGATAAGTGCCCGAATTAGTCTTCTTTCCTTACTCTTCTCTTCTTATTTTGGCCCGATTCGCGCCGATTTGCGTGCCCTTATGTGCATTTTGTCCCCCTATTTCCCGTACTATGACTATCTGTCTCGCCTTGCAGGAATTGGCGCG
>VHZZ01003820.1:59490-69914 GCA_009801015.1 Silene noctiflora
GCACAAGCCATCATCGACATCCTATGACACATAACGACATCTAACACTATTACTACACAAAACACTAGACAATCAGCGACAAAGATGACAACGACTATATAACGTACCTATGCCAGCATTCCGGCGACAAGACCGCTCCCCGACTCACGCTCTTGTCTCCCAAGGTGACGCATCTCCCCGTATTCTCGAAAGGGTGAGAACATGGGAGAACTGACGAGGCGACAACTTCTAGGTTTAGGAAAAGAAAAGAAATGATTCGGCTTTCTGATTTCGTGATATATATTTTATCGCTGAACACAACTTACTCGATCGAGTACCAAGCTACTCGATCGAGTGCACCCTACTCGATCGAGTAACAAGGTTACTCGATCGAGTGACCACTACTAGATCGATTTACTCAACCACAACATTATCTACGAGGAACTAACCAAGACTCGGCAAGCACTAGGGTCAGTCAATGATAGTCAAAGGTCTTAACAGGGCGGGTATTACACTAGTATAGGTCCTACTTAGTCTAGTGTATGGCTATACTTTATTCCCGAGTAGTCTCTCATTAAGTCCTGTGGTTCTCTCATGCATGTCGAGGTTTTGTATGAGTCCCACAATATCCGGGTATTACAGTATTATTAACAAGTTATTTAAGGATAATGGCTAGTACGCGGTACGGTATTAGAAATTTGATCGGATCGAATAACATCGAGCTATTATGGTTGCTGGTCAAATTTTTATCACGGGTACAGATAAGGTATGGGATGAGTCATTAGGGTTGTGATTCAGGTGCACTTTTGTCACGCGAGTAATCGCCGCATTCTCACGAATAAATAAATGACTTATTAAAAACTAAAAAGCTTGTTTCATTCTTATGTGTAGAGATCAAATCAATGACTTTATGATAGACCTGTCAAACGGGTCGGGCGGGTCAGGTTCTGGGTCGGGTCATACGGGTCGGGTCAGAATATGGGTCGGGTTGAATACGGATCGGGTCATACGGGTCACGGGTCGGATTAGGGTCAGAATACGGGACAAGAAATAATTTCTAACGTCTTTTTTAATCTATTTTTTTTTAATTAAAAAAATACTCCCTCCTATCCGCTATTTTCTTCCCTATTTCCTAAAACGGATTATTCAGGTTTTCTTCCCCTTTCTATTTTTGGTAACAATTTACTCTTATTTTATTCATCTCTTTCTCCTATCACAAACCCCACCCAACACTTTTACTCTTATTTTATTCATTCCTCTCTCTTATCACCAAACCCCACCAACTCTTTTACTCTTATTTTATTCCTACCCCTCTACAATCCCCCAACCCCACATTTTCTTTTATCAATATAATACTCCCTCCCTTAATCTCCGTGCCCACTTGAAAGGGGAAGAAGATAGTGGATGGGAGGGAGTATTTTTTAAAAACGTATAACGTATTTAAAATTAATATTTTAATCATATTCAACGTTTACATTAATTATTTCAACGTTACATTAATTATATTGACATAATTATAAATTAAAGTTTTTTTAATAATTATTTTATCATCAAGTATTGTAAAAGTTATATAAAATCAACTTTTTAGTTATGTTTCTAATTTTTAATAATAAAATAACAATTTTTTTCAAATATAATATATAAATATTAATATTTTAATAAAAATCTTGATTTATCTTTGACCCAACGGGTTGACCCGTTCGGGTCGGGTCTCGCTAAAATAACGGGTCATTTCGGGTTCGGGTCAAATGGGTCGAAAAAATCGGGTTTATAATCCTAAAAAAATGGGTCAGGCGGGTCGAATTTCGACGGGTCTACTTTATGACTAAGGCGCTCTTTAGGAGATGAGCAACTACGACACCAAATTAACCTGGTTATCTTCAATCATTTGTTTACAGTGAAGTATTGTAGGAAGTTTGCTAGTCAACTTGAAGCATACAAATTTCACTTGTGACGCGCCATTAACTTGTGATGGAATTATGTAACCATTTTATGATAGAATGTACGAGTAACCATTATCTAATAGATAAAAAATTTGAATGGTTATTCTTTAGCTATAAAATAATTACATTTTCTTCATTAAGATTTGTGAATTATGTGATCGTCCCAAAAAAAAAAAAACTAGAAATGGATTTTCCATGAATTAGCTAAGGTTGGATAATTGGACTAGATCCATGAAGACGCGGGAATTGTTAGACATAAGAATATGATTGATGACAAGCATTTCGCCCAACAAAAAAGACCATTCCTAATTAATGACTTTCTACTTGCTAGAGTATGAACTTGTCTTTTGTCCGACTTGGTTGATAATAATTTGTGGTATCATATATATTCAAACAAGATATAAAATTAATTAATGGATTTTAGTAGCATGTTTGATTTGTAAAATTCCTTTAATACTTTATTCTAATAAAAAGTATGTTAAATAATCAAGAATCAGATTGTTAATTAAGTTACGATATTGCTTTAATTGATGCGTAATGTCATGCATTTTCAAACGGAGGATATGTTAAGATTATTGTTATGCACAACAGAAATACATGTTAAATGAAGTAATACATGAGTGAATAAATTATATAAAATGTGTTGGTATAAATAGGTATTACATGAGTGAATGAATCACAGATCTCATGTTCAATTTTTTATGAAAGTTATTTAATCCGTATCACTTTTGCTTGTAGAATGACATTCAAATTACAAAAAAGTTACCAAGCTAATGCCTCACTACAATTCAGCTTAATTTTATTCGATTCAATTCCGATTCTGCTCAAACTCGAAATTATTTTCAAAGCTATGTATCAAAACACTTTGCAATTTGGTGATACTAATTTCACAATTATTACAACACACACTTTTTTCCTAAGCAAGTAATTAATCATCAAAATAATTTTATAATCTCATCTAATTGAGTCAACAAACGTTTTGCTTGTGACCGGCACTATCCGTCACAAGTTGAAGACGGATAGTGTCCCTCTCACAATAAGGTAAGTGAGAGTGCAAGTGGGGGAAAATGGAGCACAAAATAGTTAGTGTCACTTGCATATTGTGAGAGGAGCACTATCCGTCTTCAATGAGAATTTGTGTTGAGTCAAAAGGCACCTCCATAGTCAAGAACCAATATTCATTTCTTAACATATTACAAGAACTAGTCAACCACCTCAACCCTCCTCCCCAACATTCCAAAAAACTCACCAAATCACACCAATTTTATTTAGAACCTTCCTCTAAAGACTAAACAACTAACAAATATTACAAAAACAATAAACAACTAACAATCCTTCTTTTAAGTTTGAACTTCTCCATCCATTCAATCTCTATATATACTTCCTCAAAAAACCTCACATTTTCCAATAATCCCACAATTATTCCTCCCTTCTCTCTACAAAAACCCGACAGTTACCGTCTGAAAAATACCGACTGTTCTTGTAGTGTCTTAAGAAAAACCAACCTAAAAAAATGACAAGATTATTTACAAAATCCTTTGTAAAACTGTCATTAATTATCCAAATAATCATATCTTTGTGTTTAACCACAACAAATGCACAAAAATGCAAAGGTTTCACCTTCAAAAACAACAAACTATTTGAAACATGTAATGATCTTCCCGTCCTCAACTCCTACCTCTATTGGACATATAACTCCACGACCGGGACAGCCGATATTGCGTTCCGTGCCACCGGGGTTTCCCCGTCATCAAATTGGGTTGCGTGGGCGCTTAATCCTACTGGTCAAGGTATGCAAGGGGCTCAAGCTTTGGTGGCATTACAAGGCACACCCAATGCTATGCGTGCTTACACTTCTAATGTACCGTCGTACCAAATTACCACTCTTCAAAATAGTACCTTGAGCTTTCAGGTTTGTTCTGAAACTCAGTATCATCCGTTAACATGATTTGTTGTTTTACAATTACTTTTTATTTGGAAATTATATGTGGGAATATTTTTGTTTTCTAAAATTATTATAGAATATAATTTCATACTTGGTATTTTGGTTGGTTGTTTTTATTTTCATCAATTATGCTCGTTGAACTAGCTAGTAATTAATTTAAGGCCACATGGGATATTCATATGATTGACAACCCGAAAAATTAATATCAATGAAATGAAATTGAATTTGCATCATTTATCTAATAATTAATAACGAACAATCTCAATACTCACATATTATAGAGTATGAACATAATATTTGATCCTATGGTACACCGCATCCGCATGTTCTTTACCTTCTAATCATTTATTTATCTTTGATCAAAATAACCTTTATAAAAAAAGATAAATAAATGAATCAGAAGGAGGAAGTATATATTTATGCTTTTCCTTCCCATGCATTATTAGCTAGTAGATAACAAGTGATCGAGACGGATGAAATATTCTACACTTATAGTAGTAAATATTGTGCTATATATTAAGTATTAACAATAAGAATTAGTAGGAGTAAATCTTACATAAACAACCACCAATTTATTAGTTTATTAATTATACTAGTTGCTAAAAAAGTCGTATTGTCTTGATGTAGATGTATATATGGATATATTGGTCAAATTTGTACCTAATAATAATCTACGCAAATATCACGATCAAATCCGCCTTATACTACTAGTCTTTACGCGTCACAATAAAATTATAAGAAAAAAATGCTAACTACTACGAAGTGGTTTGTTTGTATCTAGAAACTCGTTTACTCGGTCACCACCTGTTTAATCTACCGATACTGAAAAGGTCTTAACCTAGTGATTAAGACGGAGATATCATGAATCATGATAATGAGTCACATGTCAGAATCCCGCTCCCAAACATATGCATTTGTTTACTTGTTAATGATCATTGTACATTTACCTGTATAGTTTGTATGTATTTTTGATCTATAGTGATAAATACGTGTTTAATCAATTATGAGGTTGTTTTAGACCATACAACGGTTTTATTCAATAATAACCCTCGTATATGATACGAATAGGTGAGCGGATTATCAGCAACGAGCAGCAGTACAGAAATAATAATATTTGCAACGGTAAAACCGCCATCAACAACGGTAAACCAGGTATGGCAAGTGGGCCCAGTTTCGGGTGGTAATCCGTCGGCCCATCAACCAAGTGGGCCCAACATTCAGTCTACTGGCACCATTAATTTCCTAACTGGACAATCTACTTCTACTTCTGATGGTGGGTCCCGACAAAGGAGGAAGAATGTAAGTTTTAACTAACTAAACCTCTTTACTTACAATTTAAGTTTATAAATGATTAGAGATCCCGGGTTCGATTCAATATTATTATAATGTTATCGATAATGCGGTAATAGTTTTCTCAGTGTGTTAAGGGCGAAAAGTTTCAATGGGATGACGAGAAATGTCATGAGCTGAATTTCTTGAAAATTTAACAATTTTTTTAAAATTTGATTTTCCAACCCCTGCTAGCTCCCTCGCTCAACCACTGGTTGGTTGGTATTATATCAAATCTAGACTTAACATGTTGATAGAGTAACAAATACATAATGTCGTCTTATGTCTGATTTTTGACCTTGGGGGTACGAGGCAGTGACGGATATGGGAATTTCGAACGTGCATCCGCCGGTGTCTATGATTGCGACATTGTCTTTTAAAATGTGAAACGTACGCAATGACATTTTCATATTCTATGATCTTAATAGAGTTTGACGTATGAGTAGGTGTGGACTATTTTGATTTTTGAACGTGTGGAAAGTTGCCATATTCAATGTTTTTATTTACAAAAATTGTGCCTCTTCCAAGCAACGTATACACTACTACTTGGAAAATTTCAATATCTACTACAACTTTTTGCTAAGAAAATTTCTATGTAATATCGAACAATTCAAATAACTACACATTACACATACACGTTCTTAAGGATAAAAGTTAGCTCAAGTGGTAAGAACAAGACTTAGCTCGAGTTATTTTTCAATGATATCAAACCAACATCGTGATTTACTTAAGAGTCTTTATATATATGTCACTGTTTGGCGATCTTATATGAAAATTGGTGTTTGGGTGATGGTAATTATCATTAGATTAGCTTGATAAACAAATTCTGAAGATACATGTCCGAAAAATTAAAACTGATCAATCACTGTGATTATTTTATGTTTTATGTGAATATTTTCTGATACAAAGTTACCATCAGTTTATTACTCAGTAAAAAGTGACAATTTAATTATAACATTTTATCATTAAATGGTTAATTTTAATTATAAAATGGTAACTCTTCTCGTCATCTTAAATTAAATCCGTCTTAAGGAAATTTGTTGTTTAGGATATTGGTTTGTGTAAGTTATAAGCTAACCATGCATAATGGGGTGTTTATTTTGACATGACTTAGCTTGATCATGAAGATTATTATTATGTAATGTTAGGTGAGCATATATATGCATAACCACTCCTAATGTAAACAACTAAAAAGGTGATCTTATCTTGGTTAGTTGTTGAGTCTTTTCTTATGAACGACCAACCACATGTAATGGAATGATAGAGAAAGCTAAACAATCAACAATCTATTTGTTCAACTACTCTTGTGTTCTAAATGCATGTAACTAGCTAGTTGAAATTGTAAAATAAAACATGAATTTGACTTGTATTAAATTGTTATTGTTTGATGAATAAGATAGTCCAATCTCCCACTAGGTTGCTATAATACAGATATTTTAACAACGAATTAACGTTACATCTTTTCTAGTGGTTAAGTATATGGTATAGTAGACGATAAGACCGGCCTGGTCCCAGGTCACCCCCACCCGGCCACCCCTAATATAATACTGCCCTGGTAATTCATTTGACAAAAAGAAAAAAACAATAAATTAATGTTGGTTTTTAATTACGTATTTTTTTTTTCTAACATTAAAAATCTTTATGAGAAAAGATTTTCAATATTTTCTCATTACATATGATAAAATGACTCTATATTTCAATTTTGATGAGCAATACTTATAAATCTTTACTTATGTAGGTTTATTTTTAATGTGTATCCTAATCGCCAATAGCAGACGTTAGAAAATTGTATTCAGACTGTTATAAAATGAAAATGTTAAAGTGAAGACAATTTGATCTGATTTACATCAACGATTATGTGTTAGTAGATGTATGTAATTATTGAGTTTAATCCTTTTACAAATTACGAAATTTGATTTACATCGACGATTATGTGTTAGATAATATGTAATCGAGTTTAAACCTCTACAAGTTACTTGAATTGATGTAATTATCATTATCGATAATAATAAAATAATCGCGATTAATTAATAAATGCAGACACATGGAGTGCTAAATGCAATAAGTTGGGGAACCTTGATGCCATTAGGAGCCATAATAGCAAGATATCTAAGGGTATTCAAATCAGCAGATCCAGCATGGTTTTATATGCACATAATATGTCAATGCTCAGCCTATATTCTTGGAGTTTCCGGTTGGGGATTGGGTCTTAAACTTGGTAGTGAATCGGTCGGGATCGTTTATCAAGCTCATCGTAACATTGGGATCGCTCTCTTTTGTCTCGCTACCCTTCAGGTTTTTCTTTCATCTCATTTACATTGACTCTTTTATCTTATGATTATAATACGCTCCTTTTAATATATTTCAAAACAAAATCCTCGTTATAAAGTTATACTCCCTCCGTCCCGGTCATTTGTTGGCCTTTTCCATTTTTGGGTGTCTCAGTCATTTGTTGTCCTTTCTATTTTAGGATTGTATTTGATGAGTAATTTTATCTTTCACCTTCAATTTAGTCCACTTGTCATGTTATAATTGGCTCCTTCCTCTTTCCTTGGTCTTTGTGCCAAAACCAAAGGACAACAAATGACCGGGACGGAGGGAGTATGTCGTTTTAGTTAACGGGTCTATATATAGTGCTAATAATTTATAGTTGGTCAATATAAATTCTTGATTAATTAACATATGGTGCTATTGCTTTAATTATCCACACTGTCATTTGATCAAGTATGGTTGACATTAACATTATTGGCGGCTAATAGCTTGGTCTAATGTTTGACCACAAATACGTCGATATTTTATTTTTAATCCTTTTTTCTTAGGTGCGACTGAAGTACATGTAATAAAAAATACCGAGTATTTAAATTTTTTTTTTTTTGTTTTATTATGTAAAATCTTTAAACTAATACGAAGTACTCTCTAACTAATATGCTATTTAATTTTATAAATTATTATATTAATTAACCTAAATAATTTTCTTTCAAGGGTAATGCATATTATTTCGTAAATTTATAGATTTGTTTG
Organism: Silene noctiflora; assembly: GCA_009801015.1. Taxonomy (NCBI): domain Eukaryota; kingdom Viridiplantae; phylum Streptophyta; class Magnoliopsida; order Caryophyllales; family Caryophyllaceae; genus Silene; species Silene noctiflora. The sequence continues at coordinate 67,708 of VHZZ01003820.1, forward strand.
TTTAAAAAATAAACATTTCATAATTTAAAGACTTAAAATGGTTAATATTTCTCGTAAAATGATCTGTTTTCATTTGTTACACCATACAACGATCGTACAATATAATTTGCGTGGTTCGTATTATAATCAACCAATTTCGCATAAACTTTTCTAAGGAGTATATATGTTTACCCTAACATCGACATTCTCTACATGAACTATAGGTATTTGCATTATTTCTTCGAACCCATAAAGATAGCAAATACAGAATATATTGGAACGTCTACCATCACGCAACAGGATACTCGGTCATAATCCTAAGCGTAATCAACATATACAAGGGTTTCGACATTTTAGAGCCTCTAAAGAAATGGAAGACGACATACACCGTGATCATCATCATTCTGGGAGTCATTGCGCTTTTGTTGGAGGCGTTTACATGGGCCGTCGTCTTAAAGAGGAAGAAAAACAAGTCCGATAAACATGATCACCATGCTAATGGAGCTAACGGGCATAATGTTAATCCATATGGAAATGGTGTTTAATTAAACGTAACGTAACATATTGTGTATATCGTCATGTTATAAATTATCATTTTAATTTCGTAGTGTTTTTCCTTTAGGTTGTATTATAATTTCAGGAATTTTGCTTCTTTTGATTGCTTAATTGATAGTTTATGCTTTTTTGTTTTTCCAGTGTGGAGATAGAATAATTATTCGGCGAGCTATAGTAAATTTATTGATTTATTGAGCTTATTTGTGCATCTCCCGGTAAGCTTGGTCGTGTCGATATTTGTTTTCCTGTTTTTTTTCTTCCGAGAAAGTAACTAGCTCGTATTCAAGATACGCACATTGACATAGTAAATGTTAACGGAGTATTTTCTCGAACATTATTTTATGATTTCGTTCCTGTCATATTATATAAATTACAGCCGTAGTGATCGACCATGCTGCAACGAATATATACCATTATTGTGACTGTGAATGTCTCGCTCGTCCTAGATCTCCTAGCCATGGTTTTCGGTTCATAATTGAGGCCCCTGAGTCGACGAGTACAGGCTAGCTGCCTGGCCATATCAATTTCGACGGAGCAGAATTTCAATTACATAATTAACGACGGATAAGAACATGAGGCAAATTAAAGATCAAGAACTGAAACATATTACTTCCTCTATTAAGTTGCACACATATACATGGAGGGATCATCAGATTTCTTGAAACTGTCGATTGTTGTTCGACTAAAACCAGAGCTATACAAGATACCGATACTCTCATACTCACTAGGTCACTAGCAATATCCTATATATGTTGGACATAAAGACTAATTAAGGCTCTATTCTTTCAAATTTAATCTTAATTCTTATAAGCTTATTGAGCCGTGTTTTTTTCTGCTAAAAACAGTTGAACTGAACTCAATTGAGCTTAACTGAATCAAATTAAACTTGAGTAAGGCCCTGTTATTTCCGGCTGAATAGGGTTGAGATGAACTGAACTGAACTGAATGAAATTGAAGTAAGGCCTTGTTCTTTATTTTCAGCGGAAAGAAGCTGAACTGAACTGAACTTAATAGCACTAATCTGAATTGAACTGAAGTAAGACCCTGTTCTTTCTGACTTAATTTCAGCTCAACGCTATTAAGTTTTGTTCAGTTCAGCGTCATTCATCAACTCATTTCCTCACAAATTGACTCTTAGACCCCCGTTCTTTCTAGCTTAATTTCAGCTCATTTCACTTTAGGTAGCTTATCTTTTCACAAATTGACTCTTAAGCCCCGTTCTAGCTTTCTGGTTTAATTTCAGCTCATTTCAATTCAAACTTAGATATATTCAGTTCGGTTCAGCTTCATTCAGTTCAGTTCAACTTAGTTCAGCTAATCTTTTGCAGAAATTGACTCTTAGGCTCTATTCTTTCTTACTTAATTTGAAGAGTCTATCGATACGAAATACTCAAGACGGGGGGTGAATTGAGTATTGATAAAGATGCCCACTTTTTCGATTGTCCGTATATGATGTGGTCTACTAATTAATTATTCAAAGTTTATTGATTAAACTTTAACTAATTAATCAATAATGCAAAACGTAAAGAAATGTAAATAACAAAAACAAAAGATGCGAAGAACACGAGGGTTTTTTGAAGTGGTTCGGTTTCACAAGTCGAAACCTACGTCCACTATTCTCGATTAATTATTTTAGTACCTTTCTACGGATTACAAAATAACTAACCCACTCG